>JAXQQM020083954.1:0-27157 GCA_034641835.2 Pinus albicaulis
CAAGATCTGCCTTGCATGAATGTATCAACTGCTCATCACCCGTTAGTATTAAATCATCAACATAAAGAACAATGATTAAAAGCTTACCCTCCATCACAATTTGGTATAGGTTTGCATCCGCCTCACTCTTGGTGAAGCCAAGTCCAGTGAAATAGCTGTCGATCCATGTGTACCAAGCACGATGTGCTTGCTTCAGCCCATACAATGCTCTTTTGAGTCTGCACACATGCGAATCGCTGCTGAAGATCTCAAATCCTTCAGCCTACTCAATGTACACCTCTTCCTCAATGATCCCATTAAGGAACACACTCTTCAGATCGATATGATGAATGTGCCAACCCATCTGCACTGAGAGAGCAAGGATGGTCCTTATGGAAGAATACCGTGCGACAGGTGCAAAGGTTTCTTCATAATCAATCCCCTCGATATGTGAGAAACCCCAGGCAACAAATCTTGCCTTATACTTCTCGGCGCTCCCATCAGCAGCTTACTTTACCTTGTAGATCCATCTTGAACCTACCACTGATTTACCCATCGGCCTTGGAACAATCTCTCAAGCATTGTTTCTGACAATGAAGTCATACTCCTCCATCATGGCATCTACCCATGTGGGCTCCTGAACTTCTTCTTCAAAAGAAGATGTCTCTGTCACGATACACTTGCTCATAAGAGCCATGTATCTAGTAAATCGGTCAGGTGACTGTCTCTGTCTGCACTGTGATGTAGGGACTCCTACATTCTGTGTTGCATCAAGCTTCAATCTCTCAGCTTCTGTGGTACGCTTTCTCCCTGTTTTGATGTTTGGTTCTGCATGAGTGGACTCCTCCACTCCATGAATCTCATCCTGTGGCTGATCCACATCTAGAGGCTCATATTTGGGAACAAGTAGCTCCTCCTCTACATGAAAGTGTAGCTCCCTCTCAAGCGATAACTTCATGGCTTTCAACTCATTGAATTTTAAATCCAGTCGCATCACAGTCATTCGACTGTTTGGAAAATACACACGATAATTATGGGGTGTTTATGTGTACCCCACAAATATCCCAACTTCTGCAGGCACCTCCAGATTCTTCCTGGCATCCTTTGTCACATGAATGTAAACAGATGAGCCAAAAATATTTAGATGAGACATATCAGGCTTCTTACCAGTAAAAGATTCTTCAAGTGTACTCATTCCAAGTACTCTACGAGGACAACGGTTTTGCACATAAACCACAATGTTGCATGCTTCCACCTACAAGTGCATCAGTAGGCCCTGGTCATGTAGCATAGCTCATGCAACACACACGATCATTCTGTTCTTCCTCTCCGTGACCCCATTTTGTTGTGGGTTACGAGGCACTATGAGTTCTCTTCGAATTCCTTCTTTGCTACAGAAGTCTTTGAATTCATTCGAGATATATTCACCACCATTATCGCTCCGCAAAGCCTTCACTTGCTTCCCTGACTCCTTCTCCACCAATGCTTTAAAATCACAGAACTTTGAGAATGTTTCACTCTTCTTCTTCATGAATAAGATCCAGCATCTTCGAGAATAGTCATCAAAAAATATAACATAATACCTGTGTTTTGCTGTTGAAGCAACCGAGAAAGGTCCAGACACGTCTGTGTGAATTCTCTCCAGGATCACCGAAGCATGGTTCTCTTTCTCATGAAAGGTGGTCTTCACAAAATTACCCATAGTACAGCCCTTGCACTGATCTGACTGTGCAAGAGTACCCTTGGGAAGTCCAGTAGAAATATGTTGTAAAATCTTCAAGGCGCCATGATGAAGATGGCCCAATCTCTTGTGCCATAATTCACCCTCATCCCGACTCACCACTTCTTCTGCTTTGCCCATCATTGCAGCGCAACCATCTACCTCCAGCTTGTAGATATTCTTAACTTGAATCCCTATCCTCTTGGTTTGACCCGTTTTTTTATGTCGCAGGAAAGCTTTTCCCTCGTTGAAAACAACGTCATAACCTCTGTCCTCCAACATAGCGACCAAGACCAAGTTCTTCTTTAGACATGGAACATGCATAACATCTTTCAACATATATGGTTTACCTGACTCCCTCTCAAAGGTAATGGTTCCAATTCCAGTCGCACTATATCTACCATCATTGCCCATCTCTATATGCATTTGGAGATCCTTCTCCTCCAAGTCACTAAACAACTCCTTGTCTCTCGTCATATGGAAGGAAGCACCACTATCAAGAGACCACACTGATCCCATTGCACTTGAAACCAAGCATGCGATCAAGGAGAAATCAAGTTCAAATTAAGTAGGCTAAGGCCTCACCCATCAGCCTCCAACAACCTCTTGTTCTTCTTTTCCGTGCGCTAGTGCAGATGCCCATGCTTGTGACAAAGGAAAACACTAATTTTGGAAAAATCTAGCTTCTTTCGTAGCCTTAGATTTTGGATGGGATTACCCTTCCATCCGCTTTCTTTGGCAGCCAAAACAAAATTCTCTTCATCATCATTCTTCGATGAAGAGCCATCCCTGGTATTCCACCTTATCTCCTCCTGCACAAGATCCGACCAAAGTCGCTCCCAATCCGGCAGTTTCTCCCATCCATTGACAGAGTCTTGGTAGCTGTGCCAACTCTTTTGAAGCCCAAGGAGAGCCAAGCTCACCAAGTCATCATCCAAAACTGTAATTTTCACATTTCCCAGCTCATCCCTACATTGGAAAAACTTCATGAGATATTTTGGAATACTGTCGCCCTTCTCCATTTTGATTTTTATGAGCTTATCTTTCAACGCCAACTTCCTATGGTCGCTGCTACTTTGGAAAAGATCTGTCAAAGCCTTCCAAATTGAAATGGAGTGGCTTTCCCGTAAAGTCTTGACACAATATGGTATTTCACACCTTCTAATAGAATTCTTCTTGTCTTTTCTACCTTCTTTTGCCATGTGTCAAGTAATGTAGCATCGCTAGAAGTAGGCTTAGGAACATCGCTATCAATGAACTCCTTCAGTCCATTATCTTCAAACACCACCTCCATCCTATCCTTCTAGGCTATGTAATTTGAGCTACCCTCAAGGGCATACTCCAACCGCAACCCATTGAAAAACATTTCATTGAATACTCAACTGTCGCACCAAGAAATTTCTGCAGCAAATTCGAATTGTCCACCAGCACAAAACTCAACACCTCTTCACAATTGCAATCTCCAGTGATTAACACTGCTCCGATACCATGTAGAAATTTATTAATACTGATAGTATTACCAGATTCTCTTGATCTAACAAATTAATCTTATATTAAATACATAATCCTTCCACTTAATTCTTTGCGGAAATTAAATTTCCAATTGCAAACACATGTGAAGAAAATCAATCACACATAAACACAGTTGTTTAACGGGAAAGATTAAAGCTAAAAACCCCAACTATCATATATTATGTATATCAATGGATCATGTAATAATCTCATAAAAATATTAGTACATCAAGCTTTTAGTACAATCAACAATCATTACACACTGTCATGCAGAAATTTTCATATCTATGCACCAATTTCTTGCCTCCTGACAACTTGCCTCCACTGCGCAATCCCTGCTGAAGAAGACCCTTGAATGAATTCAAATTGGCCTTGCCTTGACAGCGCAATCCTCATTGGAATATACAATGTGTCTCGTATTTATCAGGTTATTGCCCAACCACCCTGCCAGCCGGAAGAAGGATTCAGGGTAACACCAAACCACGCTTAGTCTGGTAGATAGCCCTACCAGAACAGGAGAGGGCTCTCTCTGGGTCAATCTCAGTGAAAATGTATCAATAGGCCTTGAGATGACTGAAATGAGTGCTAATTTTAGGCTAGGTATATTAATCAAGGAGTTGGAATGATTTTTAGGGGTTTTCTGTTGGAAAAAGGGAAAGGCAATTTTGGGCTTGGGGATGATGCCAAATTCTTGCAGAGTTCAAGATGGGGCAGGGTAGGCAATAGCTTTGATGTCTTAGTTTAATTGAATGGATAGAAAATACTGCTGAGGAGATGAAGAGGGCAAGAAGGTGCAAGGATCCTCTTCAAACTGACGAAAACATATAAAACTAAACAAAAGTTTAAGGCAGAGCACCAGCAAACTAATGAATTCTACCTTAGTTACTCATTTGTTTAATTCAAAAGCAAAGAGAAGGGAAATGACATACATATAAAATTAATGAAACTTACAGATAAATGGAGAAAAACATCATCAAAACTCAGAGCCACAAGGATCCCAACAAGTGTTGCAAAACTCTGGTCTTTCCTTTGCCAAAAATCTGAAATGAATATACAATGAGGTGCCAAACTATTCCCAAAAGTCCAACCCTGAAAATGACTTAGAAAATACAATATATAGACCATCCTAACCCCTTCCCATGCCTCTAGGGGTCGAGTTAATCCTTCTAGGGGATGTTTCAACCAATTCTAAACATGGAATTGAAATCTAGGCAGCCAAACAACTTGCCTCTATATGCTAGGGAACTGATCCATTCACTTAATTTTCACTTTTTAGTGAATGACTCCTCTAGAACAAGTAAATATGAGCAAAATTTACATCATAGCTACAAAATTACATCAATAAATATCAATAATTACATCCAAAAGTGAAACTATTCAAACTGGCCGAATTTCTGAGCTGAAAAGTGAAAATTGGGTCGAAATCCTCTATGCGCCGCGTCAGAAAACTCAATGCGCCACGCCACTTTGAGCCTATTTTTGGGGAACTTCCTGAAGTCCAAATTGAGCTCATGATATCTCGTTGGAAAGCCCTGTCTGTCTGCTATCCAACCCAAGTAGAATTTTTGGATTTGGATGTCATTTGCCCCTCCACACCTACAATCTCCCAAGACTGGTTCCTGCTGGTGCAAAACGTGGCAGAAAGGCCATTTCTGGAGTGTTTTTGACCTTTAATACCACCCAAAACTTCATGAAATCTCTCAACCATTCCTGAGCATGCATAATTTACCATAACAAACCCAAAAATATCAATTTTTCCTCCAGAAGATTTCCCAATCATAAGCGCGCGTCGAGTGACGTGACGCGTCGAGCAGAAAAACCTGTTTTGCAACCAAAATTTTCAAAAATGACAAAATTTACTCCAAATTTGCTGAAATTCAGAGTGAAGGTCTCCCATCATGTCTCATGCTCAGCTAAGGAAGCTTCAGCCAAGATTTGGAGTGGATCAGGCCTTTTCCGACGTTTCAGTGCTCTCCTCAATCTCGCCTTCAGGATCTTCATCCTGGCTCTGCAAACGTGTGTGCGGGCCCAATAGTGATTCTTCATGTGTCTGAGCATGTATTTGTCCCTATTTTCCTTCGCCAATAGCTTCTCCAAATGAATTTTGACTCTCGTAAGGCAAGTCTCTCGCTCAAATGGTGTCATGTCACTTGGTCTCTTCCGGGTTAATTCTCGGTCTTCGCGGATTCTCTGCAGCTCCATGAGTGTGTGTTGATCCTCCAGTTGTTTATTCCACTGCTCCAAGTAATTTATAACCCACTGAGCTCTCTGCAATTTCTCAGTCAGTGTGTCGATCTCAGCTTTTTTCTCCTGGATGATTTCTTTCAGCTTTGAGCTGGGAGAGCTCGAATCAACATCGATGAGTATTAAATTAGTGTCTTTGCCTCCTGAAGGGCCCTCATCATGCATAGGCCTCTTTCCTTGGTCTTGTACCTGTGCTGATGTCGAAGGCGAGACCCCTTCCACGCCAAGTGGAGATAGTACTCGCGCTGCTGATGAAGGTAACGAGACCCCTCCCACCCCTGGTGGAGATAGTACTCGTCATGCTGCTGCAAATAAGGCTCTGTGGCCTCTCTAATATGTAAAACACACTAGGGCACTGATAGGCCCAGTCTCAGGAACCTCAAACTGATGTGAAGGCTCTCCCTCATCATGAAAATCTCGGGAGGAGGCTGGGGGGCTGCAAAGAAGTCACGGGAAATGAACTCATCCCATGCGATGCCCTGCAATCCAAGTTGATGTACTACAATGATTTTAATGAGTGCATAATGATAAATGTTGTTATGTTGCTTCTCTGGAGTCTTCTTCTGCACAAGTTTAGTCATCTGCTCTATGTTTCGTCACATGAAGTATGGAATATTCATCAGTCTCACTCTCGTGAAATGCATCAAAAGTCTGATATGGTATGCATAAAGGCGTGAGAATCTACCCTCACAGCTGAAGTATCTAATGATGAGTTTCATTAATGACGCATACGACTCCTTCAGAAACTGGAAGGGGAATACCCTGCTGAGCTGCCTTAAATATCCAGGCTTGATGTAAGGTTCATAATATGCTCTATCCAGCTGCTGTCTTTTATTCCACTCCTCACCTATGTTTGGTATCCCGGTTGCCTCAGAAATGGTCTCTGGTGTCAAGGTGAAGTTCACTCCAGCAAGGTTTACATGACCATCACGCAAATGTAGGAAAAATAAGCGAACCAACTCCGGATGGTGCTGAATCGGAGATATCATCTCACAATACTGAAAACATGACTGTTGCTGAAAGCATGTCATTGCAAGCGGGTAGGCCTGCAATTGAGCCAAGGAAGTGGGCTCCTCCCTGACGTGCCTGCCACTTTTATGAGACCTCCTCAGTACATTTAGCTCTGTGGTTGAGTCACTATCTTGCTCATATCCCTGCTCATATGATGAATTTGTCTCTGACATGATGTTGAAAACAAGGTGTTTGACAAGTATATGCTGATATGTATGTGGTGAAAATAAGAGTTTGTCTTTCAATACCAAGTGTGCCACATATGTAATGAGAGGCTGTGAGGAAATATCACAATGAATACAATAGACGGTTAAGTGAATTTGGAGTGAAAGGACAGTCACTTACTACTTGGGGAACTTCAGGATTTGGAGATTTTATAAGTGATATGGGAGTGAGAGATGGTGATGGGGGTAGTTTTTAGGGATAGGAGTGCAATGACAAGGTATACTTGGGTTAAGTGAAATCAAGGATACAGAGACAGTCCTTGAATGTTTTGGGAGTTAGAAATTTATCAATTATATGAAGGAAGGGATGTGATATACAATGATAGGATTTGAGGATGAAAACATGGGAACAAAGGGTATAAGGGATATGGAACAACGGGAATAGGAGAGGGGATTATGATAACAATGTAACAGTGATGGGGAATGGAAAATAGGGTGGCAAATGACAAGATTTCAACACCAAAACCCAATTTTAAAACTTCACATATAAACCCTATGGAGCAGCCTTTGTCAAAAGATGGGGTTTATGTTTACACCATTCAAATTTTTCCAATCAATCTTCAAAATCACACCAAACACCAACAAGATCGGTTGTATCCACTTACTTGAACAAATAGGAGCGAAAGGTTTGCAATTTCGTTTGGAAGCAGTGATAAAAACGCTTGGGGGCTCTGTGCGCCGCGCACAAACCCAGTGCGTCGTGTCGTGTGGGTGCGCTGCGCCCGTTGAAAATCACACAGTGGACCTCGGCTCTATGCGCCGCGCCTTTTGCCAATGCGCCGCGTGCACTCCAAACACACAGTTACAGCTTAACAAATGACTTCGCCTCTCCACAATTGAAACGATTTCTCTGTTATCTTCTTGAATGAAAATGGATTGTAAAACAATGAAAATATCTTATAAAGCCATGGAGTTTGATTTTTATTTTACAAAAACCCATTTTTTAATGTTTTTGGCTTTGGCACTTTTGCATTTAATATAACTCTGTCTTTTTGTTTCCTCACTGATTTTCTGAGCTTGAATGATGAAATTGTTCTTGATTTTTTGCAAGGATGGTGGCATTTGGACTTCGGCAAAGGATGGCCAGAGTCTGCATTTGAAGTACTTCATGGCGGAAAATTTTAAAATACATATTTATTACAAACAATAAATTTGACAATTTCTTTTTCAAAACAGAGTTTTGAAGAAGAAATATCCTCGAGCATTATTGATGATGAACATCCTGAAATAAAAACTTATTGAAGACATCCTCATGGGCTGCGGGCATTATTTAACATTTCTGAAGACCAAACCCTAGACCTAGAAAGTGAAATGACTCTTTTTTTTTTTGACCAAAATAGCACCTATGACTGTAGATGACATGAAATCAACTTTGATGAACTTTGACAAATTTTGACCAGCCCAGCAGGTACAAACATGAGGGAAAATGAAAGAACAAAGCCCTTCCGTCAGATAATGGCATGCCCCTAATGGAATGCAGATGAATAAGCAGAATGAGACACCTAAAAATGAAATGCAATAAGAGAAATGATCTCTGACGGAGGGATGTAAAGACCAACTCTAACATTGACTCCAATGGAGATGGTAGCTCCTGGGAGCTGCCAAGAACGACAGATATCTGGGATAGATAGACAGTGCCTTCGTCCATTGGGCTATGGAATCCATTATTTTGAAAAAACAACTCAAGACTGTTGACTGAATTTATTTGACTGAGACTTTGACTCAAACTGACTCAACTTTTAAAACAGAAATGACTGAACCAAACCGACTAAACAGACTCAAACCAAAACTAAAATCCTTCTTCAGAATTATAGCCTTCACTTCGGGCCCCAAACTAAAGAAAAGACTACAGTGCACACTTACGATGAAATTGAAATAAATGATATGTACAATGACAATGTGATCAGCAAAAAACATCTTAGAAATGGTACCGCTTGAGCAGCCGACCATTGACCGGCCCTCCTGGACAATCTTCACCGTTCATCTCCTTCAAAAGAAATGTGTTCTAACCTCAATATGCTGCAATCTTAAATGGACCTTTCCAGAGATTTTCAAACTTACCGTGTTTACCTTTGTCCTCATTTCTAGCATCCCACTTCAGTACCACTTCCTCCAATTGGAATTTATCCACCTTCGCTTTCTTGTCATAGATTTTCTTGATTCTCTCCTCAACTTGAATGTGTTCTGGAAAACCTCTTCTCTCGTTTGATGCAAATGAATCATTTGATTTATCCTTCTCTGCATATGGCTTTCTTCACTGCCAGCTTCCTGAAGAAGCTTGACCACTGGAATAGAAAGGGAGGTGGGAAACACTGTATCCACTCCATAAACTAACTCAAAGGGGGACATACCAATGGACTTCTTTTGACTCACCCGATCAGCCCATAGTTCATTTACCAGCTTCTTATGCCAACTCTTCTTATTTATGTCCAACAACTTTTTAATGATGTTGACTAGATATTTATTGGAAGATTCCGCCAAACCGTTGCCTTGCAGATGATAGGCGGTTGAATGCCCCAAAATGATTTTATACTTGGCACAAAACTCAATCATATTTCTTGATTTGAAAGCTGTTGCATTATCAGTGATCAATTTACTCGGGCAACCAAAACGAGACAAAATGTTGTTCTCTAGGAAAGAAATGATTACCGAATCACTGGCTTGCCTTGTGGGAATTGCTTCGATCCATTTTGTGAAGTAATCGGTGGCTGTTAGAATCCATATATGCTGTCCTGAGGAAGGAGGATGGATCTCCCCAATGAAATCCAAACCCCACTGCTGAAAAGGGGTGCTTACCTCAATAGGCTTGAGTGGCAATGGCTGTAATTTCTGTCTCCCTTTGAAAATCTGGCACTCATGGCAGCCTTTGACTATTTTATACACATCAGCGAACAATGTCGGCCAATAGTATCTCGCTCTCAAAATCTTATTGGCTGTTGTTTTCCAAAAAAGGTGACCCCCGCAGTCTCCTTTATGGAAATCCTCCATTACCTTCTTCGCTTCTTCCTCCACCAAAAAATTCAACAAAACACCACCCGGATCTTTCCAATAAAGTGCAGAATTCAAAATACAAAATTTTGTAGCCTTCAGTTTCAAATTTCTACCTTTGTTTCTAGTCATGCCGGGCGGTGATGACAAATTTTGCAGAACATACACGATATCTGAATACCATGGGGAAGCAACAAAAATTTCCGATACCTGAAGTGGCGAATTCTCCTCATCCTCATCAGACATAGCAGCAATTAGATTTATTTCTAATGCGTGCAAATTCGATTCATCCATAAGCTTCGCTAGCCCCTGTCCCTTGATAAGCTTCGTGGGCCTTATCTCCACATCATATTCCAGCAAAGCTGCAATCCACTTGCCTCGTCTTCCTTCCAGATCAGTCTGTACTAAAACATCTTTCACGACAGCGTTAGTAACATAAGCTAAAATATGAGAATGCAAAATGTACACCCGGAAATCCTTTAATGCTTTTACCAGTTCCAGAGCTTGCTTCTCAATGATGTTGTACTTCAAGGCTGCGTCTCTAATAGTTCAACTGAAAAAAGCTATTGGCTTCTCATGCCCATCCCTTTTCTGCATTAACACAGCTGCCATGGTATGCTCCGAAGAAAAGGAAAACAAAATAAAATCTTGGGTGTAATCCGGGCTGATTAACATTGGAGCTGAAGATAGTGCCAACCTCACTAAATTAAAGGACTTTACCGCCTCTTCAGTCCACTTCACTTGGCTGTCCTTTTTCAGCATGTTTTTTATTTCTCTTAAATGTTCAGCAATGTTAGGGACAAAACGGCGTAAAAAGTTCATCTTACCATTAAAAGACTGAATCTCCTTCTTGTTCCTGGGAGGGTCAAGTTGCTGAATTGCTTCAACATGTGCTGGATCAATACGAATGCCATCTTTGGAAATAATGTGACCAAGTAATTTTCCCTCATCCATGGCAAACAAGCTCTTTTTAGGATTAAGCGAGACACCATATTTTCTGCACTTTTGAAAAACAACTTTCAAGTGATACATATGCTCTTCATATGAATTGGAAAAGACCGTCAAATCATCAATGTATATAACAAGGAAAACATCTTTCTCATTCACAAAAGCCATGTCCATCGCCCGCTGAAAATTCGCGCCAACATTCTTCAAACCGAATGGCATCTTGGCATAGTGGAATGTCCCCCACGGAGTGGTGAATGTTGTTTTTTCACGGTCGTCCTCATGGACCAAAATTTGGTTATATCCAGAATAACCATCGAGTAGTGACATGAGAGATGCTTCAACTACTCGCTGCAGTATATGATCCATTTTGGGCAATGGATAATTGTCCTTCAATGACACCTTCTTCAAATTTCTGAAATCAATACAGAACCGAATCTCACCTGTCTTTTTCTGCACTGGCACCAAATTTGAAATCCAATCAGAAAATCTGATGGGAACAATGATTCCTGCTTTGTACAGTCTATTTACCTCCTTCTCAATCGATGGCAGCAACTTTGGGTTGATTCTTCTTAGCTTCTGTCTGAAAAGCTTCTGATTAGGCTTGATTGGGATAGTCTGTTGAATTATATTGGTGTCATACGTCTTTAAATCTGAGTAATCCCAAGTGAAAGCATCATCAAATGAAGAAAACAAACTCACATATTTAGCCTTTACCTCCAGTGGCAATGATTTGGATAACTTCACCATATTGGGGTATTCAGTTGTTCCAATATTTACATCTTCAACTCCTTTTTCAGTCGGCCGTAAGGTTGGTTTCTTGGCCACATCATCTTGATCGAAGAGCTCTTCTAAAGGTATCAAACCTTTAGGAATAACATTATCTTTCAGCTGCAACACTTCCATTTGATTGACTTGAACATCATCACCATCATCATATTCTACATCGATTGAGGCATCTTTGAACTTACCTTTATTTTGCAGAAAATCATTAATCTCATCATCATCTTGAAAAACTTGCCAACATATTTGATTATCCGGGATGGTAGGACGGTGCTTCACATGGATTTCGAACTTATTACTTGAATTCATTGGGATCTTCAAATTACTTGCTGCCTTAGAAAGTGCATCTGAAATTCCATTTTGAATGCGAGGAATACAAGTCAAGGTATAATCTGAAAACTGCTTCAAAATATCAAGGACAGCATTCCGATAAGCCCACATTCGGGGATGTTTCGTTTTATATTCACCCTTTACTTGCTTAATCACCAATTCGGAGTCGCCATAGATTGCAATTTTCTTAGCATTCAGCTTTCTAAGAATTTTTAGGCCAGCAATCAGAGCTTCGTACTCAGCCTCATTGTTTGAACAATCGAATGCTAATTTGTAAGAACATACCCGTACATTGCTCGGTACCTTATTTGGAGCGGAAAAAGGACTGCGTACAAAAATACCAATTCCAGCACCATCATTTCCCACTGCACCATCGAAATCCATGGTCCATAGACCCTCTTCATCATCTTCTAAGTGCTGAAATTGTGCTAGCTCTGTTTTTTCTGCTTGCTGTCCACTATCTTTAGCTGATTGCTCAACTGTGCTTTCCGGTTGTTGCCTTTCTTTCTGCAAAACTTCTCTAAAATTCTCAGTAATCTCTAGAATATCTTCTGCTTGAACTAACTGACTATCTACATCATTGAAACTATCGACAAACAAAACAAAAGACTCTAAGTCTGTATATACATAATTAATCGGATGATTGACCGGTTTCTCCTTGGTTGTAATCATATACTTCATTTTTTGTTCCCGGTACAATTTTCTCATTTGGCCAAACACGGGAATCATCACATAGGAGAAATCTAATTGTAATGTCCCTTTCAATTTGGCTCCCCAAGATCTGGAAAGCAACATACCAAATCTCGGAGGAATTTCTGCTACAACAACATCCATCAAAACATTCTTTGTAGGAATCTGATCCAAACTTACAACCAAGTCTTTAATGAGCCCAATACATCTCACTCTGCTAGAATCAAATGAATAAAGATCATGGTACTTCCTAGTGATATCTAAACCCAACTTCTCCATGATTTCTTTCGACATAAGATTATGGGAGGCACTGGAATCGAACATGGCATTATGCAATACAAATTCATGCAATCGAAGACTGATATAAAAAGGAGGCACTTCGCTTTCCGGAGACTCACCATCTAAAGCTGGTCCAAATATCAGTTCAGGTTGATCATCTTCAATATTCACCATATCAGACATGGGATCGAACTTCAAAATTCTAGAAACTTGACCTTTATAACTGTTGTTCCTCATTAGTTCAGTCAAGGGAATGGATACCTTTAATTTAGAAATCTCATTCTCCAAACTAAAGGCTGAAGTCCTTTCGATCTATTTGGCTGGAACATATTTCTTTTCAGCCTTCTCCCTCGATGTAATTGGCTGATTTGATTTTTCTACTGATGATGACTTGGTGGCAGCGGGATCAACTATCTCTTTTGCTTTCTTTTGTGCAACAGGTGAATCATTTTTAGGTGCTGAAACTTCCTTTCTCTTTTGGATTGGATTGACAAGTACATCTCTGTTTCTGAGAGAATATTGCTTCTGCTGGGCTAATAATGCATTCATATAACCTCTCTGATACTCATCTGACTCTTCCTCAAGAGCTGAATCATTAGCCAAGATAAAATCCTCATCTCTTTGTACCGCTGAACTTTCTGCATACTCCTCATCTTCGGTGATATAAATGGGCAAATCATCAGGAGTAAAGAAATGATTTTCCTCCCCTACTACATCATCTTCATCATCTGAATCCTAACCAACAAAATTCTGCTAAAGAGGTGTCTTTACTTGCTGCTGGACTACTGGTTCTTGTGCTCGTTGTTCTCGTTGCTTAATCCTGAATTGTGGCTGCTGCTGACCACGGAAGTTGGGATTTCGAATCTGGGGTTTAGGCTTATCAAGTGTGAGCTTTTCAATAATTCTTTCCACCTTGTGAAGTAGCTGATCTGATGTAGATGTAGAAGCTTCTTCCTTTATCACAACTTTCTTCTCTGCTTTCAATCTAGCTCTCTTGTCATTCAAATTTGCCTCAACACTCATGGAAATCTTCTGCATGTCCTCTAAAGTGGGAAGATCTCTGTCTCGTAATGAATAGGCCATCTCCAGATCAAAACCATCTGGGAACTTAAGCAAATCTGATTTCTTAGACGGCCTCAAATCATCAGGAATAGCATTATAAACCGCATTAAATCTGATAATATAGTCTTGGACGGACTCACCAGGATTGCGCTTGATCCTGGTATACTCAAAAGTAATTTGAAGTGGATCTTTCTTATTTCCCACCGATCTAGAAACTATCTCTGAAGCTTGGTTAATGTAGCAATACTCCTGGGCTGCAAAGCTCTAAACCATTTGCGTACCTCACCTCCAAAAGTTTGCACAAACAATCTCATGGTGACATTCTCTTCATCAATTTCATGGAGATCAAAAAAGTCTGTCATTCTATCAATATGCTGCTGAGCAGGAACACTCTGAGGAGTTCCATCAAATAATGGGATTTTACTCTGATAATCAGTGGGCATAGCATCCAAGTTTGCTGGCAAGGCAAGAGGTGAAAATCTAGCGGCCATTTCTCTTGGTGGATTTATGAGCTGTCTTGGAGAAACGGGTCGAGTAGGAGTAGTAGGTGTACGAGGTGTATGTGGTGGGGATAGAGGAGGAACTACTGCAGATTACTGATCAGAAATAGATGGTTGCACGGGAATGGTAGGATTGAAAGAAGGTTCAACGTGAACCTGTGAATCAGAAGTAACTGCTGATGGACCAAGAGTTTCAGAAGAAGATTCGATAAACTCAGGAATATTCGTTGCCACAATAGAGTTTTGAATGTTCAAGATGTAACTATCAATGGATATATTAGCTTGTTCAATCTCAAGATACTTGATAAACTCAGGATTGATGACAATAGAACCAGTAGCACTTTCAGATTTAGTTTCAAACAACGACAACTCGAATTGATCATCAAACTCAATATCTTCAAGGAACTCAAATACAGTCGAGCATGAATGAGATTTAAACAAAGGGATCATGGGACTTTCTCGACGGAGGATTCTTGAAATCAGATTGGGATTCTGATACACTGGAGGCGGATCAGGATCGGGATTTGATCTAGTATGTCTTCTAGAAGCCAGTGTGTTGATCTATTCAAAAATCAAAGGACAAAACCAATCTATTTCAGCCTATCAAATTCTAGACTCAATCACCCAAAAGTCCAGAATGATCTGATATATTGGGGTAATTCACAGGTCAAGTGTCATGTCCACAAGCTAGACCGGAGATTGACTGAAGCATCGTTTATCTACTTCTACTAATGCAAAGCAAAAGCATTTCGAAGGCTACCTGGCGTAACTTCAGGCTCCGTTTGTAGCTTATGAAACAAATAACACCAACAAGAAAACCATTTTGTTCCCTAGTATGGTCGCCACTATGTTATAGCCCAAATCCACCTTAGGCTGAAGGAAGGCGGGATTCAGGGTAACACCAAACCATGCTCAGTCTGGTAGCTAGCCCTACCAGAATAGGAGAGGGCTCTCTCCGGGTCAATCTCAGTAAAAATGTATCAATAGGGCTTGAGATGACTAAAATGAGTGCTAATTTTAGGCTAGGTATATTAATCAAGGAGTTTGGAATGATTTTTTGGGGTTTTTGTTGGAAAAAGGGAAAGGGAGTTTTGGGGTTGGGGATGAGACCAAATTCTTGCAGAGTTCAAGTTGGGGCAGGGAAGGCAATGGCTTTGATGTCTTAGATTCAATGAATGGATAGAAAATATTGCTGAGGAGCTGAAGAGGGTAAGAAGGTGCAAGGATCCTCTTCAAACGGAGGAAAAAATACAAAACTAAACAAAAGTTTAAGGCAGAGCACCAGCAAACTAATGAATTCTACCTTAGTTACTCATTTGTTTAATTCAGAAGTAAAAAGAAGGGAAATGGCATACATATAACATTAATGAAACTTACAGATACATGAAGAAAAACATCATCAAAACTCAGAGCCACAAGGATCCCAACAAGTGCTGCAAAACCTTGGTCTTTCCTTTGCCAAAAAGCTCAAATGAATATACAATGAGGTGCCAAACTATTCCCAAAAGTCCAACCCTGAAAATGACTTAGAAAATACAATATATAGACCATCCTAACCCCTTCCCATGCCTCTAGGGGTCAAGCTCATCCTTCTAGGGGCTGTTTCAACCAATTCTAAACATGGAACTGAAATCTAGGCAGCTAAACAACTTGCCTCTATATGCTAGGGAACTGATCCATTCACTTAATTTTCACTTTTTAGTGAATGAATCCTCTAGAACAAGTAAATATGAGCCAAATTTACATCATAGCTACAAAATTACATCAATAAAGATCAATAATTACATCAAAAAGTGAAACTAGTCAAAATGGCCGAATTTCTGAGCTGAAAAGTGAAAATTGGGTCAAAATCCTCTATGCGCCATGCCAGAAAACTCAATGCACCGCGCCAATTTGAGCCTATTTTTGGGGCACTTCCTGAATTCCAAATGGAGCTCATGATAACTCGTTCGAAAGCCCTATTTGTCTGATATCCAACCCAAGTGGAATTTTTGGATTTGGATTTCATTTTCCCCTCCAAAACTACAATCTCCCAAGACTGGTTCCTGCTGGTGCAAAAAGTGGCAAAAAGGCCATTTTTGGAGTGTTTTTGACCTTTAATACCACTCAGAACTTCATGAAATCTCTCATCCATTCCTGAGCATGCATAATTTACCATAAAAAACCCAAAAATATCAAGTTTTCCTCCAGAAGATGTCCCAATCATAAGCGCGCAGCTGGCAGAAAAACCTGTTTTGCAACCAAAATTTTCAAAAATGAAAAAATTTACTCCAAATTTGCCGAAATTTGGAGTGAATGTCTCCCATCATGTCTCATGCTCAGCCAAGGAAGCTTCGACCAAGATTTAGAGTGGATCAGGACTTTTCCGACGTTTCAGTGCCCTCCTCAATCTCGCCTTCAGGATCTTCATCCTAGCTCTGCTAACGTGTGTGCGGGCCCAATAGTGATTCTTCATGTGTCTGAGCATGTGTTTTTCCCTATTAGCCTTCGCCAACAGCTTCTCCAGATGAATTTTGACTCTCGTAAGGAAAGTCTCTCGCTCAAATGGTGTCATGTCACCTGGTCTCTTCCGGGCTAATTCTCGGTCTTCGCGGATTCTCTGTAGCTCCATGAGTGTGTGTTGATCCTCCAGTTGTTTATTCTACTGCTCCAAGTAATTTATAACCCACTGAGCTCTCTGCAATTTCTCAGTCAGTGTGTCCATCTCATATTTTTTCTCCTGGATGATTTCTTTCAGCTTTGAGCTGGGAGAGCTCGAATCAACATCGATGATTATAAAATCAGTGTCTTGGCCTCCTGAAGGGCCCTCATCGTGCATAGGCCTCTTGCCTCGGTCGTGTACCTATGCTGATGTCGAAGGTGAGACCCCTTCCACGCCAAGTGGAGATAGTACTCGCGCTGCTGATGAAGGTAATGAGACCCCTCCCACCCCTGGTGGAGATAGTACTCATCGTGCTGCTACAAATAAGGCTCTGTGGCCTCTCTGATATGTAACACACACTGGGGCACTGATAGGCCCAGTCTTGGGAACCTCAAACTGATGTGAAGGCTCTCCCTCATCATGAACAATCTCGGCAGGAAGCTGGGGGGCTGCAAAGAAGTCACGAGAAATGAACTCATCCCATGCGATGCCCTGCAATCCAAGCTGATGTACTACAATGATTTTAATGAGCGCATAATGATAAATGCTGTTATGTTGCTGCTCTGGAGTCTTCTTCTGCACAAGGGTATTCATCTGCTCTATGTTTCGACACATGAAGTATGGAATATTCATCAGTCTCACTCTCGTGAAATGCATCAAAAGTCTGATATGGTATGCATAAAGGCGTGAGAATCTACCCTCACAGCTGAAGTATCTAATGATGAGTTTCATTAATGGCGCATAGGACTCCTTCAGAAACTAGAACGGGAATACCTTGCTGAGCTGCCTCAAATATCCAGGCCTGATGTAAGGTTCATAATATGCTCTATCTAGCTGTTGTCTTTTATTCCACTCCTCACCTATGTTTGGTATCCCGGTTGCCTCAGAAATGGTCTCTGGTGTCAAGGTGAAGTTCACTCCAGCCAGGTTTACATGACCATCATGCAAATGTAGGAAAAATAAGCGAACCAACTCTGGATGGTGCTGAATCTAAGATATCATCTCATAATACTGAAAACACGACTGTTGCTGAAAGCATGTCATTGCAAGCGGGCAGGCCTGCAATTGAGCCAAAGAAGTGGGCTCCTCCCTAACGTGCCTGCCACTTTTATGAGACCTCCTCAGTACATTTATCTTTGTGGTTGAGTCACTGTCTTGCTCATATCCCTGCTCATATGATGAATTTGTCTCTGACATGATGCTGAAAACAAGGTGTTTGACAAGTATATGTTGATATGTATGTGGTGAAAACAAGAGTTTGTCTTTCAATACCAAGTGTGCCACATATGTAATGAGAGGCTATGAGGAAATATCACAATGAATACAATAGACTGTCAAGTGAATTTGGAGTGAAAGGACAGTCACTTACTGCTTGGGGAACTTTGGGATTTGGAGATTTTATAAGTGATATGGGAGTGAGAGATGGTGATGGGGGTAGTTTTTATGGATAGGAGTGTAGTGACAAGGTATACTTGGGTTAAGTGAAATCAAGGATACAGAGACAGTCCTTGAATGTTTTGGGAATTAGAAATTTATCAATGATATGAAGGAAGGGATGTGATAGACAATGATAGGATTTGAGGATGAAAACATGGGAACAAAGGGTATAAGGGATATGGAACAGTGGGAATAGGAGAGGGGATTATGATAACAATGTAATAGTGATGGGGAATGGAAAATAGGGTGGAAAATGACAAGAGTTCAGCACCAAAACCCAATTTTAAAACTTCACATATAAACCCTATGGAGCAACCTTTGTCAAAAGATGGGGTTTATGTTTACACCATTCAAATTTCTCCAATCAATCTTCAAAATCACACCAAACACCAACAGGATCGGTTGTATACACTTACTTGAACAAATAGGAGCGAAAGGTTTGCAATTTCATTTGGAAGCAGTGATAAAAATGCTTGGGGGCTCTGTGCGCCACGCACAAACCCAGTGCGCCGCGTCGTGTGGGTGCGCCACGCCCGTTGAAAATCACACAGTGGACCTCGGCTCTATGCACCGCGCGGCCTATGTGTGCCGCGCCTTCTGCCAATACGCCGCACGCACTCCAAACACACAGTTCCATCTTAACAAATGACTTCGCCTCTCCACAATTGAAACGATTTCTCTGCTGTCTTCTTGAATGAAAATGGATTGTAAAACAATGAAAATATCTTATAAAGCCATGGAGTTTGATTTTTATTTTACAAAACCCCATTTTGTAATGTTTTTGGCTTTGGAACTTTTGCATTTATTATAACTCTGTCTTTTTGTTTCCTCATTGATTTTCTGAGCTTGAATGATGAAATTGTTCTTGATTTTTTGCAAGGATGGTGGCATTTGGACTTTGGCAAAGGATGACCCGAGTCTGCATTTGAAGTACTTCATGGCGGAAAATTTTAAAATACATATTTATTACAAACAATAAATTTGACAATTTCTTTTTCAAAACAGAGTTTTGAAGAAGAAATATCCTTGAGCATTATTGACGATAAACATCCTGAAATAAAAACTTATTGAAGACATCCTCATGGCCTGCGGGCATTATTTAACATTTCTAAAGACGAAACCCTGGACCTAGAAAGTGAAATGACTCTTTTTTTTTTTATACCAAAATAGCACCTATGACTGTAGATGACATGAAATCAACTTTGATGAACTTTGACAAATTTTGACCAGCCCAGCAGGTACAAACATGAGGGAAAATGAAAGAACAAAGCCCTTCCGTCAGATAATTGAAAGAACAAAGCCCTTCCGTCAGATAATGGCATGCCCCTAATGAAATGCAGATGAATGAGCTGAATGAGACCCCTAAAGATGAAATGCAATAAGAGAAATGATCTCTGACGAAGGGATGTAAAGACCGACTCTAACAAAGTGTCTAAGTATATATATTGGCAAGACACCACACAGGGTAGAGCGGCTGGTCCCCCTTGCCTTGAAGAATCAATCAAAGGCATAGTAATTGGAGACTAGGACATCAAAATGAAAAGTGTTGAATTAGATACTATCAGAGCTAAGAATCTATCTTCTATCATTTCTAAATACATAAAAGATTCTTCTTGGCAAGCTAGCCTAATTTAGGATTCTCCAAAAGACACTTTTCAAAGCCTAGCAAAATCAAATATTGAAAGTTATTGGAACTTGTTTATTAAACCTCATAGCCAATGGCTAATGTTTAAGTGTCTCTCCAACGCAGTAGATCAACTTCTTCTAGCATTAAAGGATGCATTATTCACGGGGAAGATGCGAATGCAACAAATTCATCCCCCCCAACTCAAACATATGGTCAAAGCGTGCCAGCTCAAGGATCAATTAGAGAATGAGACTGGGAAACATTCATGAGACTGCTCCAACTGATGCAATTTATTTTTCTAATTTTTAGTTATATAGCTTTAGAGTAATTGTTTTAGAGACTTATTTAACAAGTCTTCTATTTTTGTAATATTAATTAGTATTTAAGACCCTTTCATGCATTTAGAAAGGAGTCCAAAATTTTGAGAAGACTGCTTTTGGAACTTGCAATATTGTTAGAAAAGACATTATGTAATTGGAAATTTGAACCCTAAAGTTGTCTTTTTTATATCTAAATCTATGATGCAATAGGTAATATTATCTATGTATTAATTATTTTATGTTTTTGAGATTTATATCAAACTTATTTATGCCTACTTGTTTCATTTTGAATAAGCTTTGAAGTGATATATGTTCTTATTACTATTGATATAATATATTGAACAATATGTTGTTAGATGTGAAACTAAGAAGTCTTTTATGTGATTAATGTTCTTCATCAACTAAATTGATTATATTTATTTAGTTTGTTACATGCACTCATATTCATTAAGTATGGAATGATCTATATTGTTTCATGCTTATGAAACCTTTCTCTATAATCATATAAAAGAGTCCTATCCTAGGAAGTAGTTAGATTTAGTTGTAATTTATTTTATCATTAGAAATAAATCACCACACTTGTGTTGATTATATTCCTTTTTGTTATTCATATAAACTCTCTTTATACAGGAAAATGGTGAGTATATCCCCAATCAGACTGACTATTTCAACCGAAAAGGAGTTCCTTTAAGCTCCCAATCGGGTGGAATCGCCAATGTTGAGGCAGCTACCTTCCAGCCTTCAACAGGTTTGTAGTAAACCTCCACCTTTTTAGGAAGAGTTTGGTTGAGTCAGGAGTCTAGGGTTTCAACACTTTTAGCTATTTCTTTGCAGGGTTTGATCCACTTTATTTCCTACCTTTATAATAGGTTCTTTTATCACTATAAATCCATTTTTAGTTTTCTCTTGACTTCTCCCTTAGGATACCCTTGAGTGCCCTTGGTTTGTTTAGCTTCTTGCCTATCCTCTGTAGCATATTTCACCTCTAAGTTTTGTTATTTGTTTGCACCATTTTCAGCAGCTTAGAGCCTTTAGATCTGATTCCCTTCGGCATTAGATATTGTAGGCCCATTAGTGTGTTTTGAGTATATTGTTTGCATCTTTTGGTGTAGTTGTTTGAGAGCCTTCTTTGGGGGGGGGGGGGTTATGTTCTTGATTGGATGTTTATTTTACTATAAGTTTTATATAATTATTTAGAGTATTTCAATATTTTATTTCAGCAACATATGTGTTAAATTTGGACAACTAGGTCCAAAATCCATGTTATGATGCTCAGATTAAGAGGCTAATATTTTTGTTGGATTCCTCTTTCGGAGAGGTGCAAAATCCATATATAATATGTCTTAATCCGATGAGCAGAACATTTGTTTTGAATTTATTATTCATAATAAATTATATGTGCAGGTCGGCCTTAAGGTTTCACACCCCCAGCAAATGTGTCACACACCCCAATGATGGATAAATACAGGCAAAGTTGGATATCATTTCACCACAACTCAACACACATATTCCTCTCTCATCTGATTGAGTACGAGCTCCTTGGAGGACATTTCCAGCCCACACGTGTGAAGAAGAAGGACGAATTTCTGTACGGCTGAGCTGAAGGACGAATTGTTGCGGCTAGGGTTTTGCTGGAAGTTTGACAAGCTTTGACTTTGGTCAACGCATGGTCCGAATGGGCTGAAATTTGTTGGGAAGTTCGATTTTGGAAGGCCGTACTGTTTGGCACAGAAATCGAGGTCAAAGGGTTGACCAAACTGCTGCTGCGTTGACTTTTAGCTTGCTGCCCTGCGTTGACTTTTCTGGACAACGTTGACTTTTTTTGGAGTTGACTTGGGTTGACTCGGTTGCTGATTGGAGGACTGTTGTGACACATTCTGGGTTGGCTGACCAAGGAGACTTTGCTGGTTGAAGCATCCTGTTGACCGCCATAACGCACCATCACATTTTTTCTGTTTCTGGTTTGTCTTCTATAAGATCCACTTATATGTTCTATCAGCATTTTACTTAACTATTTGTGTGATTGCTGTAAGAAAAGTAAAGTTGCTTCAAGCATAGAACATCTACAAAAATTTACATGGTATTGGAGCTGAGGTGAAGACAAGCCCTAACTTTAGCAATCACCATTGGAGGAAATGGGTTCCACAAGTTTTGAATTCAAGGAGAATGACAAGCTGACTGGAAGGGATGACTTCCATGCCTGGAAGATGATATTAGATCTCAAATTGGAAGACCATGATCTCTTGGATCATGTGCTGGGTAAGATTCAAGAACCTCCATCCAATGCTACCGCCGCTGTTAGAAACAAGTATAAGAAGGGAGAGATCAAAGCAAAGCTGATGATCAGGGAATCCATACATAAGAGTCTGGTTGCCTATATATCTGAACTAGGCACATCCAAGGAGATGTATGATAAATTGATCCTTATGTTCAAAGTAAACAATGTGAACCAAGTGCTATTCCTCAAGAATAAGTTGAAGAATATGAAGAAGGGCCGAGATGAGTCTATTCAAACTTACTTTCTGAAATTGACCGAAACAAGGAACAATCTGCTGGCTATTGGGGAGACAATAGCTGATCGTGAGATGGTTCTCACCGCACTTGGAGGACTCCCATATGAATGACAAGTATTCACAACTACCATTCTCAATAATAATACCATTCCTAACTTTGATGAGCTTCTGTCTAGATGTATGCAAGAAGAAACAAGGATGAAGGAATTCGATAATGACAGAAATGCTGCCTATGGTGCTCATTCTCAAAAGAAGAACTCTGGTGGTTCTAAGGACAAAGGAAGAACAAGGACTCAAGAAAAGAAGGGTAAGTGTTTCACTTGCCATAGGCCTGGTCACTATGCTAGAGAATGCCCCTTCAAGAAGGATTCTCCCGATAGTGATGATAACAACAACAATTGAAGGAATGGGAATCGAAGAAACGACAAATCCAAAGGAAAGAGGAAGGCTCACTTTGGTGGAAACAATAAACCTTCTAAAAGGTCTAGGAACACCAGGTATGAGGAGTCTAATGTTGTTGATAAAAGAAATGAGTATATTCTTGTATCTGCTCTCTCTGCTACATCTCCACCCGACACTATGGATGTCTGGTTAATCGATAGTGGTGCCTCAAGACACATCACTGGATTTAAGGAAGCACTCTCTGACATGGTTGAAAGGGATACTAATCTAGAAATTATCCTTGGAGATAATGCCACATACCCCGTGAAAGGGACAGGGACTGTGACCCTCCACTTGTCTCAAGGACAAGTTCTACGTTTGCAAGATGTACTCTATGTACCTAAATTGAAGAAGAACCTTGTGTCTGTATCAGCCATGGAAGACAAAGGGTTCAATGTAACATTCTCTAATGGAAAGGTGCTCATGTGGAAGGAGAGCTTCAAGGAAGCTATCTCGATTGGTTTTAGAGTTGGTACACTCTACCAGGTTGGAGGGAGTCCGCTGGGAGCAATGACTTGTGATACTATCCGACAAACCGAACTATGGCACCGAAGATTTGGACACCTCCATTACAAGGCCCTTCCCGAAGCAAGGAAGGTGGTGACAGGGATGCCTGACTTTGGAAATAATCATGAAGGTGTATGTAAGGGCTGTGCCGAAGGAAAACATACAAGGGGACCTTTCCCCTCAAGTGTCACAAAGACATATGATATTTTGCAATTAGTCCATTCTAATCTATCCGGTATGTTGCCCGTGACATCCCTGGGGGGATGTTCTTACTACATGACATTCACTGATGACTTCTCTCACAAAACCTGGATATATTTCTTGAAGAAGAAGGATGAGGCTTTCATGTGGTTCCGTACCTTCAAAGCCTTGGTGGAAAATATGACCGAAAAGAAGATCAAGATTTTGAGGACCGACAATGGCACTGAATATGAGTCAAATGAGTTCAAAGACTTTTGCAGAGAAGCTGGCATTAAGAGGGAGACTACCACTGCATATACTCCTGAGCAGAATGGTGTTGCCGAACGCAAGAATAGGACTATTGTGGAAGCTGCCCGTGCCATGCTATGTGACCAGGGTCTACCGAAGTTTCTGTGGGGAGAAGCTGCAAATACTGTTGTGTACATTCAAAACCGATGCCCTCATTCCGCTCTGGACTCCAAAACTCCCGAAGAGGTTTTCTCTGGTAAGAAACCGATGTCTCACATTTTAGAATTTTTGGATGTCCTGCCTATTTTCATGTGCCGAAAGAAAAGAGAAGTAAGCTGGATGCTACTGGGAAGAAAGGAATGTTTGTGGGCTACAGTGAGACTTCTAAGGCCTATAGAGTCTATGTACCTGGTCAAAGGGAAGTAGAGATAAGCCATGATGTCACTTTTGACGAAGATGCTTCCCTGAAGAAAGTAGTAGATCTTCCAAGATCCGAAGAAAATCATGAAGAAAGGCCTGGAAATCAAGAAGAACCGCAGGATGAGACAATGCCTGATATTGAAGGACCAATGGACCCTATTGATCCATCTCCTTCACTGGGAAAGAGACCATCATGGCTCAGGGACACCCTCGAAGATGATGAGGGTCATGCTGCCCCAAGGGGGACATTCCGAGAAAGCAAGAAGCCGTGTAGATACCAAGGGTATCTAGCTGCCATGAGTACTATTGTACAATCTGAACCTGGATCTTTTGAGGAAGCCGTAAAGCATCAAGTCTGGAAGGATGCTATGCACGAAGAATATGAGTCCATAATGAAGAATGATGTCTGGGATGTGGTCCCGTGACCGAAAGACAAATCTGTTGTCACCGCGAAATGGCTCTACAAGATCAAACATGGATCTGATGGGAGTGCTGAAAAGTTCAAGGCAAGATTTGTTGCCCGCGGCTTCTCTCAAAAGGAAGGAATAGACTATGATGACATATTTTCACCTGTGGCATGATATACCACCATCCGATCAATCATAGCCCTTGCTGCTACGGAAGGATGGAGTCTTCATCAGATGGATGTCAAGACCGCTTTTCTGCATGGTGCAATAAAGGAAGAGGTGTATGTAGAACAACCTCTGGGATTTGAAGTTCAGGATCGAGACACTTATGTCTGCAGGTTGAAGAAAGCCCTCTATGGGTTAAAGCAAGCACCCAGATCTTGGTACGAGAGGATGGATAGTTACTTGATGAAGCTGGGCTTCACTCGAAGTAATGCTGATCCGAACCTTTACTTCAAGGTTGTGCAGGGGAAGCCTCTCATTCTAGTGCTGTATGTGGATGACCTCTTCCTGACAGGTGCTAACCCTCTCATTCATCAATGTAAGAGGGAGCTCACTGCTGAATTCGAGATGAAGGACCTAGGAATGATGCACTACTTCCTAGGCCTGGAGGTCTGGCAGAGACCTGGTGAGATTTTCCTTTCTCAAGGAAAATACATTGTGAAGCTTCTGGAAAGATTTGGAATGGTGGACTGTAAGTTCGTGTCGACACCGATGGAACTCAACTTTAAGAAGTTGAGTGGTAGCGCTGTTGGGCCTATCTTGGCCAATCCTACTGAGTATCGTCAACTCATAGGAGCTTTGATGTTCTTAGTGAACACCTGACCGGATATATGTTTTGCAGTAAACACTTTGAGTCAACAGATGGTTGAGCCTCATCATTTTCACTGGGTTGGTGCCAAGAATCTTTTGAGATATCTTCGGGGCACGATAAACCATGGGATGAGATACACTGCTGGGAGTGTGACACTCCGTGGATATACTGATGCCGATTGGGCTGGCAGTGTGGTGGATCGTAAGAGCACATTGGGATGCTACTTAAATCTTGGTTCTGCTTCGATCTCATGGATGAGCAGGAAGCAGAAGTCAGTGGCTTTGAGCACCGCGGAGGCTGAATACATTGCTGCAAGTATGGCCTGTTGTGAAGCAGTTTGGTTGCGTAAGCTCTTTAGTGAGTTGTTTGGACATGTGCTAGATACCACTGTGATACTCTGTGATAACCAGAGTGGGATTCGTATGACTGAGAATCCCGTGTTCCACGACCGATCCAAGCATATTGATATCAGGTACCACTTTCTCCAGGATATGGTACAGCGAGGCGCCGTAAGGCTCGATCATATAGGAACTGATGAGCAGGTCGCGGATATTCTCACTAAGCCCCTGGGGAAGGTCAAGTTCCTAACCTTCCGTGAGAGTCTTGGTGTCGTGGAAAGACCCTATGATGTGGGTCATGTTGGACGATGAGCTCTGGGAGCTCTGGGGGGCTTTGGGGATAGCTTCTCGGAGCTATAAGCACTCATAATGCTTCTGCCCCACCCTTGTGATTATTGAGCTGGTTCGCCTCTCATTTATCTATGCCCCGTATGCATCCTACCCATTGAGTTCAGGGCTCATGGGAAGTACCTCTCATTTTGCCAATGAGGTGGGAAAAGCTAGAGACTATTAGCAAAGACTGATGGACGCATCAGAGATTGCCGTACTCTCTATCTAGGATGGTACGGTCCAACCACTTGATCTGGGATGAAGTTTAGTGAGGTCTGGGACCTCTGCCTGACTTTGGGTCAGATGAACCAACTTCGGTTGGTTGGAGACTATTTATGAGTTTGATAGAGGTTTCGAACCTCTGGACTGATTATGTCAGTCAGGGGATGATGTCTTTGTGACTGACCCGCTTCTGTTCTGAAATAAAGAGGCCAGCAAAGAAAGTTACGACGGGATGACGCACGATGTTTGATTGTACTAATGGATGGAGTTCTCCCTAGTTGAGAGGGAGTGTTAAATTTGGACAACTAGGTCCAAAATCCATGTTATGATGCTCAGATTAAGAGGCTAATATTTTTTTTGGATTCCTCTTTCGGAGAGGTGTAAAATCTATATATAATATGTCTTAATCCGATGAGCAGAACATTTATTTTGAATTTATTTTTC
>JAXQQM020076319.1:0-13031 GCA_034641835.2 Pinus albicaulis
GAAAATTTATTTAAAGAAATAAATAATCCATTCTATTCAATACTCCATACCATCACCATATATTTTTGAAAAAGTAAGATCCTTTGGTTGGTATAAAAAAATTGTATCAAGGTGGGAAGTTATATGCCAACTATGATGCATTTGTGGATTTTCTCTACATTCCTTTGTTCACAAGCTTACATCTTGAATGGGATCTCAAGCTTATTGAGAAAAGGAAAGACATAGTTTTGAAAAAGTGCTCCACATTCACTGTATAAGAGCTTAACATGATCAATGAGGCATGTAATGAAAATGGCAACGGTGAGTTTTGAGTGGTACTTAAACTCTATGTAGAAAATATTAAATGAGAATTAGTGTTGAACTCAGTTATGGTGAACAGATACAAATAGAAAAGAATAGATGGAAATGGAAAATATATGCATAAGTTATGTTATTATTCACAAAGATGCATATAAATAATACATTATGTGACCCTTGAATTCACATTCCAAGTGTTCTTTTGGACTCCTTTTGTCCATTCTCCTTCTACACCTACCCATTGAAGATTAGGTGTCCAACATTACCCCCTTAATCCAAAGGGGTATGTGTCAGTCAAAGAAGAGAGTTGTAATACAAAGTGGAAAAGTATGCATGGGGGAAATTAAGCTGAATGAGATTTCTGAAATTT
The DNA here is from genome assembly GCA_034641835.2 of Pinus albicaulis. Taxonomy (NCBI): domain Eukaryota; kingdom Viridiplantae; phylum Streptophyta; class Pinopsida; order Pinales; family Pinaceae; genus Pinus; species Pinus albicaulis. The sequence continues at coordinate 668 of JAXQQM020076319.1, forward strand.
TGGCATAAAGAGGTGGTTTAAGGATGACCATCAACACTATAACACTTAGTGCGGTTCTCAAAACTCTTCCAAATTTGGTAAGAAGTTGAGTTCTTCTGCTAGAGGAAGTGATCCTCATATTTTTTAGAGGGAGACCTTCAACCTAGAAGAAGGGAGGTCTACAACTCCTGATGGTTTAAGGATGGCCACCAACTCTGGAATGCTTGATGCATTTCCTGGAACTCTTCAAAAACTGGCAAGAAGCTTAAGTATTTTGCTAAAGGAAGTGTCCTGAATTATTTAAAGAGGAAGAATATCAACCTCGCATATATGGTTTAAGGCTGACCACCAACCAAAGGCATGCTCATGGGAATCTGTGTCTCTAGCTACAACTCTGAATCTAGAATGACAGGTTGTGGCTCAGTCTTTCTTGAATTATTGTGCCTCTCGCTACAACGCTGAATCTAGAATTACAGGTTGTGGCTCACGCTCGCTTGATGTGGCGTCAAAGCTTGTATATGACCACAATTTACCCCCCTATTAGTTACAAGGTGAGATGATGGTGAAAACTCAACTGCAAGGCCATTTAATATTCTAGAAGAAATGATGTCATATTAATAAAACATCTTCTTCGTTGTTGATGCCCATTTCCCAGAAGTGATCCATCCAAGATGAATCTTTGTTATTGTAGGAGGCTTGTTTCTGAAGCATATGTGTGAAGAATGAGTGTGCCAACCATAGTGCTTCCATGGGTGAAGATTGAAATAATGATTTTTCATATGGAAAACTCAATCAGATTGTTGGCATTTTACAATTTGTTGTTGTTGTTGTGGAAGAGGAGCAGAATCTAGAAAAACTAAAGGTGATATATCATGAAGAAATTAGGCACTCTGAAATTTGATGGGCTTGGAGTAGTCTGGAATATGAAAGGACACCTCCTCGTCATATCCAAGATTTGTTTTGTGCTTGTTGTGGAAAATCTCTCCCCAAGGTCTGATGATGGACTTTGGAAGTGAAGCGTGAGATTCTTCATATGCATATAAATATTCTCTTGTAACGGGCTCAATGAACTAACCAGTTTCTTGTTGCTGAAAGGATTTTGTCTCAATGTTTTGAATAAGAACAAGTTCAAAACCGCGACTCTTTTGTTGAAGCTAATTTCACTGAAGCTCTGACTCAAGCTGCAAAAATTCAATCTTGTCTTGTGCATCTTGCAATCAAATTTGAATATTAGAGAGAGAGAGAGTTATTTCTCATTTTTACCATATCATGAATAGTGGAATGAATGAGGTTATTCAACAACTCTAATGCATCATTTATTTTAGCCATTTTTATCAAAAAATCAAAGTTACACTTCAAACATTGGCTGTAACTATGAACTAAGAATAGATATGCACTCACAATGTTAGTGCAATTTTTCATTCAGATTTCTTACTGCGGAAACCACATGGGAGCATGGGTAACACGCACCACAAAAGGAAATTTTAGTCTTTTATTAATCAGCTAGATGAGATTCATTCCAACCTCTAGCACTAAATTCTACTCCACCCAATTCAACACTAACCTAGCCTTTATTAGCATCCACTCATGATACCTAGAAAAAATGGATGCTAACAGAAATATTGTCTTTCTCCTCCATGTAAATCTCGTCCAGGGAAATGAAGACAACATAGCCTGAGAGAGTGGATTGTATTAAGCTAGCCAAGGGACTATAAACTCAGCCTTTCTCAAGCCTGGAATGACACTAAAAAATGATGTCCCAAACTGATAACAAAGTCACCTCTACATACATTTCATGAGCTCATCCTCTTCATAAAATCCGCTACATGATTGATATAAAACTCGGCCTTGGTCGATCCACTACTACAGACATTGAAATGTGTCTTCCAGTGACTAGTTTAAGGGAGGATGTTCCCTTTTCTCATGAATAAATCCATCATGGTGATAGCGATTATAAGAGTCTCAAGCTCTATGTTGAGAATCAAACATTCAATTCCTGGTGAAATATGTTGTCCAAAAATGCAAAAAGAGACTCAGAATAAAAGAACATATATATTTAACAGTCCATTACAATTCCAACGCACTATAACAGAAATGAACCACTTGAAGGATTCTATTAGAGATGGCCATACCACAGTAATTTAGGTGTTCAATGTGGTACTCTTCTGATCTTGTCCACATTTATCAAGCCCTCGTCATTGTAAACACAACAATAATGTATTCACGGGTTCCACAAAACAATGTAAACACATCATTGTATTCATGGGGATCCATGCACCATACTATTAGAAGGGAGTAAGGATGTTGAGACCAATACAAGACAATGCAGATCACTATATCTCTCAAAGGGAGTCAGGATATATGACAGAGGCTATATAACCGAGACAGATGGTATTATATGACAGAGAAACCAAGTGGTGGTTAAATTGTGTTACAAACTATGAAATCTACAACCGAGGTGTGGAAGGTGGAGGTCCACGGAGTATATGAGCCGAGAGGAGTGTTGACCGAGAGTCCAAGGTGGAGGTTTGGGCCGAGAGGGCAGAGTATTGGAGTATGTGTATCACAGTATTGGAGGAGGTTGTGTATTGGACGAGTATTATGGAATATTGGAGGAGTTGTGGGAAGAGGAAGTGGGAGGAGGGTGGGGAGGGGAAGTGGGAGGAGGGTAAGGGAGGGGAGAAATTGCCAGCGGGAAGAAGGTGAGGGGGAATAAGTGTAGGGGAGGGAAGGAGTCGCAGGTGCGGAAGCCTATGGTGGGGGAGTAGTAGAGGCGATAGGCTTCGTGGTGCAGTGGGGAGGGAACCAGCATGGGAGGGAGTTGAGGAGTCGACGTGGGTGGGATGTTGAAGAGGGAGTTGTGAGCACAGAGGGAGCTGTGGAAGGGCAGAGGGAACTGTGAGGGGGACGAGGGAGAGACTGCAGGAAGGACATATGCATTGGAGGTGGCATGAGCGTAGAGGGGAGGATAGGTGGCATGGTCGAGAGGGAGGTCCGATGTAGTGGTGAGAGTGGAGAGAGGAATGCGATGTGGGAGTGGGAGGTGGAAGAATTTGGGAGCTCCCATACGTATTGTGAGAGCAGCGAAAGAGTGTTGTCTATGCCAAGGAGTTCTGTGGGAGCTGAGAGGAGGAGTGAATGATTGTGCATAGAGTGAGTAAGCTGACAACGGAGTTGTACACACTTCATAAACAAGGTTATATCCTGTGGTATCTTTGAGGTTGGTTGGAGATACTCTACTGCAACTGAGGCCACTTTTGGCTTTAATGAACCTATGTTAAACTATTCTCACAACACCACATCTCCTCCATGCAGAAAATATTTGGCACCCTCATACATTCATCTCTAGGAATAAAAATCTAAATGGGAGTAGAGAATTTCAGTTCTCTATTGTAACAAATGCTCATAATGGCATAAAATTCACAAGGAGGAGACCATTGGTTTACAAAGGCCACACATCATGGATCTGATACCATGTTGAACTCAGCTATGGTGAACAAACACAAATAGGAAAGAATATAGAGCAATGGAAAAGATATGCATGAGTTATGTTATTATTCACAAAGATGCATATGTATAATACATTAGGTCACCCTTGTTTTCACATTCCAAGTGGTCTCGTGGACTTCTTTTGTCCATTCGCCTTCTACACCTACCCATTGACGATTAGGTGTCCAACAATTAGGTTTTCCTTTTAAGATTTCTTTTCTTTTCTTTTCTATGTTTATTTTCATGTGCACAATAATTTCAAATTTTTCGTTCATGGCTAATTTCTCACAGAAGGCGTAAGGGTTAACCAAGATATGGATTGATCGGCATCAATGGTAATGCTAGATGGAATTCCATTACATAAATGTTTTGGGATAATGGTAATGCTTGATGGAATTCCATTAGGGAAATTGTTTGGGATAATGATGATGTTTAATGGAATTCTATGAGAGAAATTATATGGGAAAATGATGATGTTTAATGAAATTATTTAAGATTTATATGTGAGATAATGATTAATAGTTTTTTATTAAAGTAATAACACTCCCTTGGCATGTGGTCAACGAAGTTTGGATTATTATAGTTTTCTAGGAATGTTTTTAATAAAAATATCTATTTTCAAAATATAAATTAATAAAACTAAAGCTAAGAATGTCTAATTTTGATTTGATAGTTAAAAATTCACATACCAATTTCACATACCAAGAGGTGTCTAAGCGAACTTCCTTTAGAAATTAATCATACAACATTAACCAAATGGCGAAGGGAAATATTTCCACAAATTTCACCTTGTAGAATATTTGAATAATATTTACTAACCTCCAATGTATGATACACTATAATCCTTGAACAAGGAGATTCATTTTTTAATAGTAATAATGAGATATTATGGACAATTGAAAATATATTGGTAAAAATTTAAAATGGGAAAAATGTAATGAGATAGAGTAGTAAGAGACATGGAACCATGAAAGAAGAAGCCAAAAGTCACAATATTTTGTACATATGAATATTTACACTCAGTAGAATGTGATTAAGTTTGTATTTGTCCCATTATCCAATGTCCAATGGTGGTACCAGAGATGTGGCAACCTCAATACTTTCTTCATTCTATGTATTCTTATTTATCTATCATATTTTATACATGTTAATCCATCTGTCATATTTTCTATATGACCTATGATATCCACAATTACTTTATTCAAGTATATTTTATTGAGTATTCATTTCTTTTTGCACGAGGCCCCAAAAATTTCTCTATCCCTTGTATTATAATATACTACATCAAAATTTTTCCTCCTTGGGATTCATGTCTGAATCTCTTTCTTCCTTGAAAACTTCCTTCTTTGAATATTTTTTACTCAAATACTTATAATCCTAGGGCTTCAAGGCAACTTCAATGAATTGAAATTCTTTAAAATCATTTTTAATTCATTCAACACCAATTTTAATGACTTATATGTCATTTTCTATAGTTTCAAAGGTGGCCCCAAGAATTTCTTAAGTATGATTTTTTTTATTGTACTCAGTAACACCATTTTTATCTTTATCATGGTTGGATTGAAAAAAAGGCTACAAGCTAAAGCACACAAATACCAAAATTATACTTTCCTGTTCTCTCTTTATTTCCTCCGCTCATCTCCAAACCAATGTTTTCATAGTTCCAATATTACTCAACCTATGATCTCCAAACAAACTCAAATTATAGTTTTATTTCATTAAGAGACCTAAGGAGAAATAAAATTTTGGTTAAACTCTAATCTTTTTGTCACCCATGAATGCTCATACTTATGATATGTTGATGGGTTGAGGATTTTTAGTTTATTAAATATTAGTTTCAGTAATATTTCTTCCATGATATTCTTATTGTGATGGTTATCTTAGAAAACTCCTCTATGTCACCAAATTGTTCATTGGTGAAAATGCATTCTCTCATTTCCATTATTGGTGTGCTACTAACTAGAAATAAAACTACATAAAATGTTTCAAAAATATTAAAAATCACAATAAAAAACATTAATATGACGTTGTCAAATTTTATTCTCTTAAAAGAAGATGATTTGAATTTTCTATGGTAGTGAAAAATCCACGCTCAAGTAAATTCACAACCAAGTTGGGATATAAGCTCTCGTTTAAAGATAATTTTGAAAGTAGAAAAGAATGGTGTTGGATATTTATTTGGAAGATTAATGAACCTCTCAAATCTAAAGTTACTCTTTGGTTAAATCTAAATGATTTTTTTTTAACTTTATAGGTAGGTCTAAAAAGAGGATGGATTGGGCGAAGTAGATGTTCCTTACATAAAGAGTAGGATAAATTTCCAAGCCATATTTTGAGTGGGTGTAATTACAAATTTTAGTATTTAAAGATTATTTGGATTAATATAAGTTCTTAGGTTATCTATTTATTGCTCTAATCTATTAGACTATCTAAAATCGTGGTTAATGGGAAAAAATTAATACGTAAATTAAAGAGCCATTATACCAAGAGTATTTTTCTTTTAAATGCTAAAACTATAGTCCTTTAAAAAATTTAACCTAAGACAACTTCAGACATTGCAATGAAATTTTAAAATTCAAACATTAAATTGAGAGAGAGTATTTTTCTTTTAAATGCTAAAACTATAGCCCTTTAAAAAATTTAACCTAAGACAACTTCATACATTGCAATGAAATTTTAAAATTCAACCATTAAATTGAGAGAGAGTGGGGGTGAACTTGACCCATTGCAATGAAAACTTAAAATATACAATAAAATTGATCCACATTAAGGAAAAAGTTGATACATTGTAACATAAACTAAAAAATTGATTCATAGTGTATGGAGTTTTCTAATTGAGCATCGACACAACCGCTATGACCAAAAATAAAATAAATAAATAAATAAAAGTGAAAAAAAAAGAATTAAACTAATAATAATAATAGTGATTAAAACATTAAAACATTAAAAAATTAAAACCACCAAACAAAAATAATAAATAAATATAAACAAATAGATAAATATTTAGAAAAAAAATAAAAAAATTCAAGGATAAAAAGAATAAATCCAAAAATAACACACAAATTTAACAAATTAAAATAAATAAATAAATAACCCAAAAAAATAAAAATAAGAAATAAATTAAAAATAATAATAAAAATAAATAAAAATTATATATATATATATATATATATATATATATATAACCAAACAGTACACTATAAAGTATTTAAAATTTTTTAAATAAAACTAAGAAATAAAAATAAAAAACATAATTATTAAAAAAAATGTGTTTTTCCTTGCCCTGCCGAGCATCAATGGGTCGTGGGAATGGTTGTTGTAGTGGCATCGCCGCTTGAAGAACCCCTAGTAATATATTTACATGCAATACTACTCACAATAAAGTAAATAAATATTCAATAAATTTTTCTAATCATTAAGTTTAATGAATAAATTATATTTTAAATTCCAAATTATTATTTATTTTAATCAAGAACCACGTAGTGGTGATGTTAATTTTATTATATATTTTTAGAATGTGCGATTAATACTACAATGAAAATAAGTGAAAATAAGTAGCACATGAATTTGATATATATTATTGATTCATATCTAACATGAATATAACTTCATTATAAAATGATATTAAGAGTAATAAGCACAAAAAACTGACATATCACGTATAAGATTTTGAAAAAACAAAAATATGCATACGAGGTATGCATAACATTGGAAATTAGAACGATAGAGATGTAGTGTAATTCAAAAGTATGCTCAGTTGCAATTGGAACAGAACTTGTGACAAATACAAATGAAAGAAATAATAGTTAAAGAAAATTAATTTAAGTGAAAGAATAATGTGTTTCAAGAATAATGTGTTTCAAAATGTTTTAAAAGAAAAAAAATATATATTATTAATAAAAGTATTTTATGACAATATATATATATATTGATATCAGAGAAATTGGAACTATTGATGATGATGGAATGGTTGAATGGTTGTTTACAATACTTTCATTTTAGTGATGATGTTATCAATTGTCAATGTGAAAATCTCATGTATATCAGTTTTTTTTAGAGCAAAGACTATAGATGAAACATTCTGGAGGTATTGTTTAAAACTTCTCTCAACAATGGCTGAACAATATTCTTGTACTTGTGGAATTTGCATTATGCAATCTATTTTTCCATCATGTGTGTCCAATGTGCATTCCATACTGATGCAATAGCAAGATTATGTACTTTCGTTATAGAATATGTCAGTGAAGGAATTTGGAAGCATGGTATCTTCACACTTATTGCACATTTTTTGATAAGGTGGGGTGAAGACATTCTTTTCTCTAAGTATTCCTTGTACCTTTTTCAAAAAAAATTGTAATTATTGGGTACTATGATGGTATTGTGAATAAAAAATGTATATATTTAATGCAAAAAAAAGAGAGAATGTATTTCTAAACACTTATGTTCTTGATTTGATGAGAAACAACAAATGTGCTTTTTCACATCTATCATTGAGAACATCAATGAATGTTGTTGTTGTGGATTGAAGCACTTTGCATCCTTTTGGGATGTTCCTGACAATGTTTTGGCATAAATAGAGTGGTGTGTTGTTTTATGCAAGTCGATGTTTTATCGATAGGAAATTATTTTTGTGATATTCATTCAATTGTTGTTGTTGTGTATTAGAAAATATCATGAGTATTAAATAATTTGGAAAGTTTCAAAGGAGATTTTTTTTCTATATGAGTTATTAAAAAATGGAAAAATGATGGAAACATTTTTTAATAGACTTGCAATAGAAACTAAGTAATTTACTAGAATGAAAAACTTACAATTATTGTATCATTTGCAGTTTCACCATATTTGATATACAATTCAAATTTTCTATTCTTTTGGTGGCATCATATAATTGCAACTGCAATAGAACCAAATGGATATGCTTCATTTGACAAACCATGATTTTTTATTGTTGTGTTTGGTGCCCATCTGCAGTTTTTACAAACTTGAGATATTTTTTGCACTATAGCTTTTCCATGTAACAATATGCAACATTTTGAGTTTCCTCTTTCATAAATGCATTTGTTTCTTATCCCAAATTATTTGATAAAAATTTTGTTTGTAGGAAATAAAATCTCATAAAATTTATATATAAGACTATTGCTTATGTTCACTGTGATGGTCAATTTTCCATATTTGTCCACAAGTTCTACATGAAAAAGTTGTGATTTGACTAGTAAATTTAAATTTTTGGTCTGACTCAGACCATATATTATGAGTATATCACCCTCAAAAAAGAAAAAATTTGTGCTCTTGTGCAAATTTCTATAATTGAGCAGGACCTGTTTGCATAGTATATATTGTATGAATATGTGAAATCATGTCACTTGGGCTTCATAAAGTTTCAATTTATATACAAGAATAATATAAATGTCAATATAGTTAATTTTATCTTTTTATATTTTGATCCTTTGATATATGTTCATGGATCAATTGGGAATTTGTATTGCTACTTTTCATTTTGTCTTTAGGGAAGCTAATTTCCTATTGTTAAGAGAGGAAAATTAATTAGTTGAAATCTAATATAGTTGTATAAAAAAAAAGTTTGTGCATACTTCTCAAAATCCTATGAGTATGTGAGTATGGTTGGCACTATAAGTTGTACAATGTGTATCAGCTAATATTTTTGGGGATAATTGAAAGAGCACGAAAAAAAATTAGGAATTATTAATGTAAAAAACTTTTCTTACCAAAGAACAAGTGCGATTTCTCGTTATATCCTCCTTTTGTTTTTTTTTTTCTAATTTTTTTTCTGAAATTTCTTTTTTAGGCCATTATGAGACAATGGTTGTTGTATAGCAGTATTTTAGAGAAGAAAAATGCTAAATATTCCAGAAGTTCTAAATGCTTAATATTCTAAAGATAATTGTATGTTAGATTGATGTCAGAATAACAATTGGGAATCAAATTAGTATATTTAAAAAATACACGTGAACTGCAACTATGGTGCGTCTATTTTTACATATGATTGTCCAGTAACTACATCTTTGAATCTGCACAAGTTTATTTTGCAAAATTGCTATATGCATAAATGGAACCAAGAAAATGTTAAGAAGTTGCTAAAAAGATTTCATGAATACTATACCAATATTTTTTGCAAAAACATGCATGGCTATCTTGGAATATGCAAATATTTGTATTTTTTGTGAGCTTCAAACACTTTGGAATAGTGCATATGAAATATGGCATACTGGGCTAAGTGAGCAATCAATCTATAGTAATGAAAATAGTGTAATAGTATGTCCAATAGGCATAAAAGATATGCAATGTAACCCTGTTATCTTGGAAAATGTTCCAACATTGATCAACCATAGAGCCATTATTGGTTGTTGGTTTTTTGTATGGAAATTAAAGTTGTTGGTTTGCATAAATAAACCTAGTTTTTTTTGGTTGATAACTATTTTGCAAAATGTCCAATTGAAGTCGCCAACAAGAAAAATTGGATGTTTACCTGTTGCATGTTATAAAATGAACTTAATTAAATCAATGATTTCTTCAAATTTTGTATTTGGATTGATATACATATCTGTAAGTGTTATGGATTTTTCTTTAAAATATAAAGTTCTAATTGATGATTCAATGCAGCTGGTTGTATAAGTGAAGTGGTTTTCCATTGTGATATTTTTTGTGTGTTTTATAAAAATTCCATGCAAATGTGGTAGTTGTATATAGAACACTTTTACCAATAAAATAGGTAACCGCACTGTTACCTACTTTTTTTTGGTAGCATAAAAAGCACCTGATTTTGAAAAGTTGGTAGCATAAAAAGCACCCGATTTTGAAAAGTGGTGATGCAGAATCACCTTTTTTTTTTTTTAGCATATTTTTGACACTAATATTTTTACTTATGAAGTATGACTATTTGTTTTAGAAAGTTAGTGATTTTCATGCTAATTTTGAAATGTATTGATGCAGCATCAACTTCTTTTTTTTAGAGCGGTGATTTTCATGCTAATTTTGAAAAGTATTGATGCAGCATCAACCTTTTTTTTAGAGTGTTGATTTTCTTGTTGGTAATAAAACAAAAACATCAAAAACATTTTTTCTAAGTTATTAAAAAACCATATAATTAAAAAAAAAAATTTAAAATAGAAAATTTAAAAATAATTTAAATTACAAAATTAAATTTAGATAAAAAAAATAAAATACAAAAAAGAAAAGATTAAATTTTAGAAGCTAAATTAAAAAAATAATAATAATAAGAAAAAAAACTACAAATGTTAAAATTAACAAAAAAACCGAATTAAAAAAAAAAAAAAAATTGAAAATTGAAAAAGAAAATTAAAATAAAAGAATTAAAATAAAAAAAAACTATTATTAAAAAACAAAAAAATGAAAAAAACCACGTGCAAATAATTAAAAAACAAATATCGATAAATTTACTATTTTTTTTAAACTTAATTTCCTGATCTGATCTCGCACCTAGTCGTGATGATGAACCACACTGGCTGGTTCGAAACGCGTCGACAATGTTCCATTGCATGTGATTATTACATGAACATTTTTTACAATTTATAAATTTTAAAAATGAAAAACTAAATCAACTAAAAGATTAAAAAAAAAGTTAAATTTAATTAAAATTTAATAAATTTAATAAATAAATTTTAAATTTTAAATAATAATTAATCTAAAATATTAAATTTAAAAACAAAATTAAAAAAAATAAAAAAGAAAAACAAAACAAATTAAATTTAAAAAAAAAATGAATTTAAAAATATATATATATATATATATATCAAATTAAAAAAATATATATATTAAAAAAAAAATTTAAATTAAAAAAAAAAAAAGAATTTTTTGATCGTGGTGGCATTGCCAATCGACATCTAGCCCAGGTAGCGGCGGAGGTCAGCCGCTGGGTGGGCAGGCCGATTGGCGGGAGGCATCTGCTGCCACCTGGGCGGGAGGCCGATTGGTGGCGGCACCACGATCAAATTTTTTTTTTTTTTATATTTTTTTAATTTTTTTAATTTTTTTTTAAATTGATTTTTTTTTATTTTTTTAAATTCAAAAAAGTTAGAATTATTTTTTTTAAATTTAATTTTTATAAATTTATTTTGTTTTAATTTATTTTGTTTTTTTTTTTAATTCATTCTTTTTGTTTTTAATTTTATTTATTTATTTATTTTGTTAATAGTTTTTATTAAATTTTGTTTTTTTTTTATTGAATCGTTTTTTTTTTTCATTTTATTTTATTATTAAATTTTATGTTTTGTTTTTTCATTTAATTTTTTAAAATTTAGTAAATTTTGTATTTTTTATTTATTTATTTGAATTTAATACTTTTAAAAAAAAATTAATTTTTTATTATTATTTTTTTAATTACATAAAATTTATATATATATATATATATATATTTTATTTCAATTAAAATTGTGTATTTAAAATTAGATTTTTTTTCTTTTAATTAAACTTAATATTTTCAAATTAATTTGCTTTTCATTTTTTTTATTTAATATATTTTTTTTAATTTATTTTTTTCAATTTTTCAATTTTAATTGATTTTTAATTTTTTTTTAACTTTTTATTTTAACATTTTTTTTTTCTTTATATTTAAAATTTATTTGTTTATTCATTTATTTATTAAATTTTTTTTATTTTTTTTAAATTAATTTGTTAATTTAATGTTAACATTTTTTTTTAATTTAATAAAATCTAATATATATTTTTAATTTAATTTCAGATATATATTTTTATTTTTTATAATTTAAATTTATTTTTTTTAAATCTATTTGTTTTTTTAATATATATTTTTTAAAATTTAATATTTTTATTGTATTTTATTTTTCATTTTTCATTTTTAATTAATTTTTCATTCTTTCACTTTTAATTTTTTTTTTTTTTTAACTGAAACGGGTTT
>JAXQQM020079303.1:0-15539 GCA_034641835.2 Pinus albicaulis
TGAGGGACTTTATTTTTTTTATAGATATGTATGGGCCTCCTTACCCACTTATTCTCCTAACTAGGTGTGAGAAACAAAATTTAATATTCCCATTAGCTGCATGCTAATTTAGGAATATTACATTGGCGTTGGTCCATGATGATGCGATCTAGTTGGGAGAGTGCATGCTGATTGATGAAGAGTTAATTCATAGAATAGCATGTCTTCCTAATAAGGGGAACGACCCTATTGCGGAATTTGGAGGCAAATCACAGGAGAAAATGGTGGTGGATCAAATCAAGAAGAAATACGATGTCACTCACAAGTTCTAGGGGTTCATTATAGAAGATATCAATGAACCTATTGTATGTTTTGGCACGCTCATATTGGCCTGCAAGATGATGTGCATGTGCAGGCCCAAGGAGGTGCCTGCGCATGTGATTGCACTGGCTAGATGATGTGAAAAGGGTGTTATATATAACTGGTGTGGATACATGTGCAAGGAATTTATTTAGAATGTGCACGAATCATAGGAGGAAGGCAAGCCCTTTCAATACGCTTGGATTTTGTTATTGATTGAACTTATTGGTTGGAGAACCCATGAAGATATGTGGTTCCCAAAAATTGAATAAAATATGTGTGAAGTTGGACGCTACGGAACTCTATGGAACTCGTATAACCGAGTGCTCGCGAAAGAGTACAAAATATTTTTTGTTTTGTATGATTCGACATTGCACCAAGCAGTACAATTGAAGCTGCGAATGCCCCCTACTCTTTATGATCAATACAAAATGATAACTGGCTTTAAGGCTACGTTTCATAATATCCATATTCGCACGAAGGGAATTGTATAGAGTGTGTGGTATAAGATGCCCTATTTGGTAGATGATTATGATCTTATTAGAGTTACAACAGAATGGCCACCAGCTTGGTTGACCCCACCTACACAGTCGCACACTCCGACAAGTAGATCCACAGAGAAAGCTACTGAAAGTCCTGCATAAATAGAGACAATCCTTGTTACAGAGAAACCTATTGAGAAGGAACCGGCCCCAACTACAACTGGATATACCATTGATACACCCATAGTGCCAGAAAATAATGGCTCTGCACCTAAGGAGACTGGAGAAGTGGAAACATCAATAGGCACTAAGCGTGTTGCTCATGTCGTGGGTGAATCATGCAAGAAACATAATGGATCCAAGAAGGCAGGACAATATTTCTTAACACTCACAAAGGATGATCTCAATGAGATCACGAACATAGTTACATCGGCGATGGAAGATCAATGGACAAACATGGAGGTTCAACGCAAATCTGTGCTCGATATTGTCCAAGTCGGTTTGCAGGAATTGAAAGTCCAGGCGGGCCTGATTCAGGAGAGTGTGATTCAGGCGAGTTAGACCAGTACACATGTTACCAGCGTGCAACCATTGGATGCTGCCTTACCAGCATCAGGGGATGATCAATTTGTCCACATCCCCCTGCCAAAAATACAAATGGATGCTAACCAACGTGTTAGATTTATTGGTACACGTGATATTCATGTTAACCTTTCAGTGTTGCCTATAGGTAAACTACATCTGCTACATTCAGTAATTGCTGACGAACTTCAATATTAGGACGCAGTTTTGCAAACGAAGTCCTGAGATGCACAGTAGCAGGCTGCACAAGCACACCACCAACAACAACAAGCAGAAGCTTCTTGTAGAGAATTAGAGGCCCAACGTGCTGTGCCAGAGGCTAAAATCAATCAGGTCTACTGCGATATTCTAGCTATCTTGGAAATAGCTATGCCTACTGAGAAGTTAGAGGGGTTGGATTCTGTAGTGAAAGCTTCATGTGAAAAACTTCAAACCATTCAGACAGAGTATGAGTAGCAAATCATGGACCTCTATACCAAATTGTAGTCGGATACACCGCTAAAGGTTCACGCGAAGAGGGTAGCAAAATTAAAGCAGGCATATGATAGCATCATTTCCGCAGTCAACCAGTGTGACAAGTCATTGAACGAGGCCATGGAAATTTGGGCCTATGTCTAGAACAATTAGGTCATGTAGCAGCTGCGCGACACACTCAACAAAAAGGAGTAGAAGTTTGAAGAGATCAAAATAGTCATGCCTACATTAGTCCTTACACAATGAATTGATCGTCAGCAATATGGCTGCAGAATTCAAATAGAGATTGCAGACTTGCGCCAGAAGGAACAGGTGTTGAAATAACGCATGTAACCATGGGTAGAGGAAGTGCTGAAAATATCCCACACATTGGAAAATACCTCGAATATTATTTAGTAGACTCAGCGTAGCATGGAGATGGCCATTGAGTGGCATACTACAGACAAGATGGTTCAAAAAGTGTAGAGTGTAGCAACACAGAGCCTCAAGTTAGTTCTCCCTCTCCAGAATTTTGTGAAGACACTTCAGGCTAAGACTAAGGAGTCAGCACCTCAGTGACTCGGGACAAGTCACATGTTTGATTTGGGGGCCTATTGGAGCGGGGTCCCCTGAGGCATAAGTTACAAAGAAAATTTTTGTATTTTTTTATGTGCGTGCTACGCAAATGAATTCAAGGGGATTTTATTCCCCAATTTTGGATGTAAATGGCATTAAATGTAAAATGTGGGCTTTAAACCACAGTTTGAGACCATAGTATCTGCACACTAAGCGTATTGTAAATATATAGAGTATGTATAAGCTAAGTAGTTAAGTCTAAGTTCATGATATTGATGTTCTGGTAGCTTATGCATATGTAAGGGTTTTTGGGTTGGGTTGAAAGGCTCCTACTAGTTGTGTGCATGGAGACCTAGTCCTGGTATAGAGTATGTATAAGGTAAGTAGTTAAGTCTAAGTTCATGATATTGATGTTCTGGTAGCTTATGAATATGTAAGGGTTTTTGGGTTGGGTTGAAAGGCTCCTACTAGTTGTGTGCATGGGGACCTAGTCCTGGGTTTGTGCGGACTCCACTGGATATGTGCGGAGAAGGATTTGTAAGGGTTTTGTAATGGTTTTGGAAAGAATAAATTATGTATTGACAGATCTGAAAGATAATAGAAAGACAGTTTTGGCGAAGTTCACTGCATTATGCATCCATATTTCTTATTGTTTATGCTTTGATTAATATTGCATTGTATTCTTACTTATTAATTATTGCGAAGGGTTATATGATCTAATTATACATGATTTTTTATGATTATTAAATATTTTAATAGTTTATATTGACTAAGATCTAGATCTGGTTCTGATTTATTATCTATGTTTAAGCGAACGATATTTCTGTGTTATTTTGTTGATAATTGCACATTCTCTGTAATTTTGTTATAAACTATTGTGTAGATCTGTCTAATTTCACTTTGGGTTCTTTTTTAGGACCACTTCATTAAATTCTCTCTCAAGGTAAGGAAAACTTGTTCCATCAACCCCCTGCCCCCATACTACTTTGGGTGAGACTTTGGTCTGTGAAAGAAAATCACTACCGAAAGGGTCAGTGGTTGGAGGGTTTGTTGGCTTATCCATAAACTCTGAACCTATTTTAGGACCCTTCAAGCCAACAATGTCATGAAATCTATGCCCCATTTTGTAAATATTCTGATGGTCACAATTGGGTGCAATGTTTAGGGTGGGGCACACTCTTTCTGAGAGTAGATTTGGAAGCCATGACATTTTCATACTACAACAATGCAATATTTAAATATAGACGGCCAAGAATACCCTACGTGAAGGATATTTTGGGCGACAGCATAACCAGACATGAGACCACCATAGGCCCTAGAGTGGTAGTCATTGAGAACTTTCCTAGCTTCCTCGAGATTCAAACATCGACGAAGGATGGAGTCAACACCAGTGCGATATAAAGTGTCTCCAATGATACGGTAAGGTTGGGACTTGTAATGAATCTGCCATCGCAAAGAGTGCAATAGATCTAGTTGAAAAATTTGGGTCTGGAGATAAACAATGATGTCTCCATACCATGGATCAAGAGTACTAATGAGAAAGAATGATTCATCTAGAATCGACTCTTCAAGAGGAGTGGGATCAACCACAGTGGGAAAATCACAAATAAACTTAGTAAAAGCAAGGAATTTCTTAGACTTAGCGTCAATTAACTCTAAGTTGAACTCTTGAAGGATGATAATCCATTTTGAGTACTTTCCCCCAAGAAACTGACACGTGAGAATGGAATTCATGGGGTTGCAATCAGAAATCACCAAAGTTTTAGGTAGGACAATATAATGACAAAAATGTTGGACAACATGGAAAAAAACCAACGCGAGTTTCTCTACATGAGCGTAATGGGCCTAAACATCAAAGAGATTGCAACTCAAGTAGTACACTACATGCTCTTGACCATCATCATCTTCTTGAACTAGCACCATACTGATAGTTCTATATGTGGCAGCCAAATACAAGAATTAATCGCAGTGATAATTGGGAGGATGCAGTAGAGGAGCACTAATGAGGGCTCATTTCAAAGAATCAAAATAGATTTGGGAAATTTCATCTCAAATGAATGGGATTCCCTTTCTGAATAAATGAGTAAAACCTTTCGAAAGCTCAACATAATTCAGTACAAAGCGATAGAGGAAATTGGTTTTCCCCTCCAAGCTTTGTTGTTGATGAACAAAAGAGGCAAAAGGAAAATTGATGATTGCCTCTCCTCTAAGAGGATCGATGCAGATACCTTCTTTGGACACCCCAAAACTCAATATTCGACTGGATTTGACGCAAAAGACACACTTATGAGGGTTCAACCTGATATTATAGTATCGACAACGAAGAAATATGGCTCTGAGGTGTTCTAAGTGATCTCAACGTTTCACGGAATGGGCAGGAAGGTCGTCGAGGAATGACTAAAATATGTGCTTGATGTCATGAAAATCATATGACATAGCTCACTGGAAGGTGGCCCTAAAATTATTCAAGCCAAAAGGGAGATTTTTGTAGGTAAAATTCCCCCATGGAAAAATAAACGTGGTTTTGTGTTGATCGAATGGAGCAATGTTGATCTGGTTATAGCTAGAAAAAATCATCCATAAAGGAAAAAATCTCACTCTCGGCGCACTCGTTAATGATATGATCAATAGAGGGAGTGGGTTAATTGTCCTTAGGACATGCTCGATTGATAGCACAGTAATAAATGCAAACCCGAATGGTCCCTTGTTTCTTAGTAACATGAAAAATATTGGAGACCCAATTTTCAATGTTACAGGATAAATAAAACTAGCTTTAAGAAGTTTTTCAACTTCACCCTTTATGACAGCAACCTTTCGTGGGTGCACAGGACAAAGTCATTAGCCAATGGGGTTTGAGTCTAGATAGGTAGGGACTTCATGCATGGAAATACTTGGATAAATTCCAGGAATCTCTTCGTATGACCACGTGAAGACATCGTGGAATTCCTGGAAAAGTTCAATGTGGATATTCATCTCGTCATGATAACAAGATGCACCAATGTGAAAATTCTCTATGATCCTTGGTTTGACAGAGATGTCAATCAGAATGGTTGGAGTAATATTTCCCATGTTCCCTTCAGACAACACTTCATGAATCAAGATGGAATTCTGAAATGGGCTAGTCAGTACAAATGAAGCATGGTATTCTAGAGAGGTGGAGATGTCATCTAAGGTTGAGATAAATGAGGAACGATTATGTCCATCATCGCATGGGGTTTCATCAAGATATATTACCTCAACGATACATTCATTGGTGTGGAAAGTCTCATTCAAGGGATCATCGAATTCTCAAGAACCAAACCAAGGACACTGCGCATAAGTGTCCAGAGAAGAAACCAATCTGTCATTGGCTTTAGATGTAGCCTCAAAAGCCATAAGAATACTCTGATACATTTGTTTAGCAAGGCTCAAAGGCATAATGTCATCAAAAATTTCAAGCTGGCCGGGACTGGGGAAAATCCATGGATCATGACTAGATGATAACATATTGATAGTGGTGACATTCAGAGGTGGGAGTGGAAAAATTATCATAAGTGACAAGTCTTTCAATAGACCCAAATCAATTTTCTGATAGTGGTTAGTGGTGTTCCCAGCATACGAAATCTTTCCCGTTGAAGAATTAGAGGAAAATAAATCTAACTAATCAACAATCACGATTTTTCCTTGATGAGGAAAGCGGAGGACATGAAAAAGGGTGAATACCACGAAAACCATGGCATGAGTCCAACTGTGTCCAAGAAGGAGGTTATAATTCAAGTTGGCATCTACCACCTCAACTTCTAAATTTACCATCTCTCCCTACAATAGTTTGGGAAAATATTTGAGAATACCATATGGCCGAGAACCTCTACCGTCGAAAGATTCCAAAGTGTTTGGGGACTGTCCCAATGGAGGAGAGGTAATGGCTTTCCAACAAGCGATAAACATTATGCAGGTCGAAGCTCCTTCATCAAAAAAATTCCTATGAATGGTTTTCCCCATCACATTAAATTGAATAATAAAATATACCTGAGATGGGAGGGAAGGAATTAAGTTCTCAAGATTGAAAGTAATAAGATTGGACTCTACGGGATCAATCCCACCAACAGAAGACAATAATGCCTTTTGTTGTGATGGGCATGACGGAAGGACTTCCAAAGTTGACATCGTCAAAGGCACTTGAGCTAGGTCCTCTTCAATATTGTAGTGTTGTGCATCTCTCACATTTGGATTATAAGACGATTTTGGAAGAACACCTTTTGGGGGTGGTTAGACGACGGATTCACTACTAGGTATCTCAATCTAGAGGGAACCAGAACTAGGAGGTTTGGAAGAGGAAGGGTGATCTATGACTTCTAGTTCCATAGGAGCTTTGGATGGATTTGGGTAGTATTTAGATCTCATGGTAATAAAGATAGGTTTCGTGATGGCCATTAAATCTTGAGAGTTTTCAGACAATTGGTGTTGATCCACCATTTGCGTCTACTGAGAAGGGAAAGGCTCTTTCAATACAATCGAGGTCCCGGGGGCGCCCTTTAGAAGACACGCAACTTCGACATGCTAAGGAAAATCCTTGGTGTAATGATCATCATCACATATTATACAAGGATATTTGGGCTTGCACATTGTAGAATCATCAGCAGATGACTTTTTCGAATCTTGTTTAGGGTTGTCAAATTTGGATTTGCCTTTACCCTTATTTTTACCTTTCGAGGATTTGTCTACTGTGGTGATAGAATTTACCTTAGATATTTTACCAGGATTCTTATGATTACTAGAAGGAGTGCAGGGTGCAATGAAAATAGTGGACTTAGACTTTGAGGACGCTTTGGGTGCACTAATATCAGCATGGGCCACTGCCCCAATAACGCCATCAATCGGAGGTGTAGTAGGAGATTGAGAGGATGTTAGATCATTTTAAGGTCATGACATGTCAAGAAGGAGCTTGTATAGAGTTCCATATTAGGAATATACCAAATAAATGTATTGAGCTATGGAAATGACCTCCTCTTCCTTGATACATCCACCCATGGCAATACCTTTAGCAATCCTTGGAACAAATGATTTCATAAACCATTCAGTCAACAACTGATTGGGGATATTGAATTTTATGAGTCAACGACGATGCCTCCATTCGTGAATGTGATATGAAATGTGAGTAGAAGTTGACTGCTCCAATGAGGTGAGGAGGTGGGTGCCAGTTTCATACTGGATAGGTAACCGGATGTGAGTGTTGGAAATACTGAGAGGGGGGTGAATCAATATTTCTAATCAATTAGCACTTTAAAATATTTTTAGAGCATTAGTTAATCTTCAATTATTCTTGACGTTTATCTAGTAACAATAGTAAAAAATAGAACATAATAGGCACACGATTTTTATGTGGAAAACCCCCTCTAGGTCAAAAACCACTGAACATTTTTCTAATAAATTATTTAATCTTCAGCCCCAACTAAAATGAAAGGTAAAAATTCCTATAATTCTAGAAAATCATTCTTCTCCAACTCCCACTAGAAGGATGTACCAACATCCTAGTTTCTTCAGTAGTCAATTTAATGATTTTCAGGCATCCCTAGGCACTGACCTACCACCCTCCAAGTGGTCCACCAGACTCCAACACATAGGTGACTTCCTTTCTAAACTAACTCCCTTCTACCTAACTTAGTCATAAATAGGACAAGAGTGTGAACTCCAGGACAGTATCTAGGCTCAAAATATGATTCACAAAGAATTTCTTGAACTAGACCAATCACACAAATATGACTATAAACCCAGCAACGTTGTATAACAATGGCACCCTGCTCTAACAATGCCTCTCCAACTCTAGAGAGTACGACTCTTACAATAATAGACACTTTTACAATTTTACAATGTTGATTTTTACAATACTGACTTTTGACACGATCTAATACTTGACTTGATTTTTCTTCTTTGAACACTAGCAGCTGCTAAGGTATTGTTGTGCTTGCTTCAAGTAATGGTACTTTGGCGTTTCATTGTCCTTCTAGTATGTGTCTGAGTTTTCCTATTGTGTCCTCCTTCCTTCACAGGCATTAACGAACAAGACCCAAACCAATATACAAACAAAATAGTTACACTGTCCTACAAACCATATGTTAGAGAAATATTCAAAATTCAAATGTAAATACATTCAACATTTATGAACAAAACCCAATCAAACATACATACAAAATACTTACACTATCCTGCAAAATCACATTTCAAAGATCATACTCAAATTAAAATTCAAACGCTAATCATACATACCTTTTTGCAATAGACTTACCCTTGATTGTTGATGTATTGTCCTTATTGTAATGGTCCTTGAATGCATATTTTTTCTTGCCTTATAGAAGCTCGATATTCAGTATGATGTATATAAGTAAATTCAGATCTTCAAGGTCTAAAATTGTGTCTTCTTGTAGACCTCTGAGTTCTCTTTCCAATCCCGTAAGTCTGATCAATATTGGATTCTTCAAGAAATAGTTATTCCCAATCTCCTACAATGACTTCATTATAGATTAGTTTAGTAGAGAGAACTTGTACGAGGTGCCACGTGTCACTATTTCAACCTTTGGTCCTGAAAACAATACCCAAAAAAATAAATCCCATCCTCTTTTTTTTGTTTTTTATGAAATTTGAATCAAATTCACAAAGAGAAAGTTATGACGATTTTCCCAAGGTCACTTGTTTGATATGAAATTCGGGAACCTGCAAAAACCCTAACTTCCTCAGATGATATCTCCGAAAATAGAGAAAACCAATCTTTGAAATTCAGACATGTGCTTCATCAAGATTTCAGATCAAATGGGTTTCTTTTTTAGCATATGAAGCTTCGAGGTAAAACAGTTATAGCTAAAATTCCACGATGACCTGTTTTAAGTAGCGAAATCCTTACTTGAGGAGGATATGAGGTCACAATTTATATAAATGCTTAGTTTGAGAGGGTCTTCAACAAGTGAACATTGGAGGGATTTTATGAGCTTAAAAAATTATTAATTATTGACTATTTAATGACCACAACCAATGATTATTGTCATGATACAACCCCATGGGGTTTTATCCCATTAACTGGGGTTACTAACTTGAAACACGAATATCTCTCAAACCGTGAAGAATTACGTGACATGAAATATATCAATGGAAACATCTCGACAAGTAGAAACCATCCAAAATATCCTTGACCTGGAATAGATATGTTGTCAAGTCAAAATTCTCATGCAATATCAGGGTAGCCCCTGGTCCTGCTTCAGTTGGCATTAATGAAAACCACTAATCAACAATGAGAAAGGAGAGCCATAGCCAAGGAGTTGAAATTCACAAAAACACATCGACAGAGCTCAATATACCACTTGGCTACATTACTGCTTAGAGTGCGTTAGAAAATACGAAGACGAATTGAAATTTTGACCCAAGATTTGGAAGAGCACCAGAAGTGGTATGTCATGACATGGGTTTGGGGTTCTTCCCCAGACTTGCCTTCAAATTTGGGACAATCTTCTGGGACTTTGGTCAGAACTAAAGATCAATGCATTTGATGTTGAATGGGGGCATTTGTAAGCTTTGACACATCTGATAATTCCAACGTAGAAAAAAATGGTAGGGGAGGATGATGAGGAGAAAAATGTCGAGGGTTCTGGCCTGGTTCATATGGATTATTCTCCCAATAGCATGGATTTTTTCTTGGATACACATACTTCCCCATGGCTGCTAAGGAACTTGTTGCAACTATTGCTGAATGTAGCGACCTTGTTGGAGTTGTTGATAAGGCCACTGTTGGATTTGGGGTTGCAGACCTTGCTAGATATAGGGTCCAGTGTGAGGTCCTTGATAAACATGAGGTTCAGCTTGTGGTCCCTGCTGAACATGGGATCCAACCTAAGGTCCTCATTGAACGTAGGGTCCACACTGAGGTCCCAATTAGGCCTGTTGGTACTGAGGGATTTGCTAGTATTGAGCACCAGGCTAGGGTTGTTGGTACTGACTATGAGGACTACTGAGTACTAGACATATTGGGGTGAGGACCAGGTTGACCCAGAGGGAGATTTAGACCAGTTTGGGTGTAAGGAGCAAGATGATTATTAGTCGCAACAACACCTCTGGGAAGTTTGGGCTATTGGACATACTAATGAGATGTGTTTGGTCAAGGAACATACTGATACTGTACATTTGGCTATTTAAAACATTGATGAGGGATGTTGGGTTGTTGAACATACAAATATGGTACATTTGGTTGTTGGAGAGGTTTTTGAACATGAGAATACTAAAAGTGGGGCTGCTGATAGACAAATGCGGTTGAAGTAGGTTGACCACTCAAAGGAACCATCCCTATGAAAATGCTTATCAATTGTGAAAACAATGTCCCACTTATATAGCATTAGGTTTTACCACCCTTGGAATGGGTTCAAAGTTCAGTGGCCCTCTACCCGAGAGGGGAGGTACGTAAATAGGACTAGACTGCACCTAGGCATGGATGAAACCATAGACTGTCAGCTCAAAGGTGGAACCACAGTAATCATAGATGGTGAGAAGGGGGTAGAGGATCATATCGAAATAGTCATTTGACCAATAGTGAATGAAGATCGAACAAGAGGTTTAGACGTGGCAGCCACATTTGTAATATTCCAAATAGGTGAATGATAGTAATACAAACAAAATAAAACAATAATTTCAGAATATTAAAATACCGTAAAATAAACCAAAATGAGTTGAGCCATTTTATTAATGAGAAGGTGTAATTCAAGTACAATAGTGCTAAAAAATATTAGCACTCAAGCCAACAAAGATGGATAGAGTGACTCTCAAATCCTCCCACTGGGAACACTCCATAATTGTTGCTTTGTTGAAGACCCTACTGTGCTGCCCCTACTGACAATGCTGGGAATGTAACTGCCAGCTGAAAAGGGGTGTGTAGATAAGGTTTTTCTCGTGCTTAGAAAATTTCAGTATTTTGAATCTAGACTCTATGATGAAAACCCAAAAAAACCACGAAATAATTTCTAGAAATGACAATAATGGAAAGTGCAGCCCTAAGTTTGATTTATGCACTACATCTAGGAGACTAATGGGAGGTGGCCGAACTAATGAGAAATCTGTTGTTACTTCTCTGAATCAAATTCCCAAATGAAGGACTTCTCCCCTCACTGGATGCCAAGCTAAGAAACCTGGGTTATTGCTCCTCCAATAGATTTTCCCTCCCAGATTGTGCAATTCCTGAAAGAGACTACGCTGCTGATAGTGGCTAAAAATTGTCCTTATGATTGATGATGAAATGCAGCTCAAGAACCTTTCCTGAGTGGACACTTGAATTCCCCTAAGGATAAGGGTGGAATTTCCACCTAGATACACCCGTGTGCTAAACAACACAACATACTTAGCTAAACAACTTGAGTGTGCAGAAATTCATAAAGACAATTCATAAAAAATATTCAGAATGCCCTCTATGGATGCCATCCCCTTCCTTATATTCTTGTGAGCCCTCACCCCCTCAGCCCCACACAGTAATGATGCTACAGCCATGGTCACTAACCTCCATTATGACTGCATTTTCCTCCATTGTCTCCACTACCTTCATGACTGCGATTTTTATTTGGTTAAATTGACCCACATTCACACCATGAAGTGGTTTATTCATCCTGACCCTATCTAGATGCATTGATCCACATTCACATTAAGAAGTGGTTTTATTCCTACTAAATGGATTTATGGATCCCTTTGCCCTCTTGTTCATTTATATTGTTTACAAAAACAAAAATTAATATTCTAATTAGCTAAAATCTAATTAGGAATATTACAGAAATCGAAATGAATGGGTTGAAAGATGGGGGGATGCTCGTTGACCGAACAAGATCCGGAAATTAAGATGTGGCACTGGAATCTCTTGAAACAAGGCTTCCCAAAGAGTTTTACCCTTATGTAAGTGGAGATGCAACTTGAATAAAGGGTATTTCAGTTCCACTACTTGAATCATGAGGTGTGGAGTCGAAAAGTTCACCTTAAGAGGGAAACAGAGATGAAGAAGCTTCTAGAATATAGGTTCCAGTGGTTTCCTGTAGAGTACTCTGAGGAGTGCTCACGAATGGGACATCATCAGCATTGGATGCCATTTCATCGAGAAATAACTAATGCACAGTAGAGCGAGACGCTACTAGAGAAGCAGGAAGGGGAATGTCGAGTTGATAAAAAGGACTATAAGCTTGTTTAGGTGAGAACACAATCAAATAAAAGAGCGGATTCTTAGGAAATATTGTAAATTGTTCTCACAAAGAACATCTATCATATGGTTGTCCTCCTCTTTGACATCTCCCATGCCAAAGATGCAATAGGGCACAAGCATTCTTCCCATGTTTCTCCTCTACCACATCGTCAGACCCAATGAGAGTGGGTAATGATGATGTTGGGAGAATGCCTCTCCTCTCCTTGAGTCTACCCAATACTCTCAGCGCTGTACCAAGTTCTCCCAAGGTCCCCACCCCTCTGAAATCAATGAGTGGTGCATCCAAATGTGAAGCATCCCTCATTATCTGTTGATCGGGTGGTCTCCTTAGTGAAATGCCTCCATGCAATGAGACATCAATATCAAGAGTAGACTGCATATATGAATGGATAGACTTGTCCCTGCCCTCACTGCGCAATTCAGTCTCCCTCTTCTATGCATCAACCCTATGAAATATATAGGGGTGTGTGCTCATCATCATATTATGCTGGTCATCCTCCCTACCTCCTCCTTTTATCTGCATGGTTTCAAAATTTGTCAATAATGACACATGCTGCTCATGGGTTGTGCCTTGACCTCCACATATGAGATCCCGTGGAATTCCTTGCAATGATACAAGAATCCCTCTTATTGGAGCAAATGATCCATCTAACTCTACATGAGGGGCTAGATGTGCTCTAGATATGACAGCGCTGTTGCCCTCAGCCTTCTCTTCCTCTTCAATATGAATGGGAAACCTTTTCATAAGATGATCTTCTTTTGAAAAAGGGATATCCATGCCCTCTTGTCCAAGAATATGAGATAGAGGTCTTGCCTCTAGCAGGGTATTATGCAAGATGTCAACCTCTTCAACACTTTTCTGAAGTGGAGTTGAGTTTATAGGTCCTTCCAATCCATGCAAAAGTTTGGTTTGTTTTGGTTTGTTTAACTCCATCAAAGGTGTTCCAGAATTTTTCCCATCAAACCTTTCCACTAATATCTTAGTGAACTTTGCATAAGAAGAAGTATTTGCATTTTTTAATGAAAAGGACTCAAATATCCACCAAGCATAGGCCTTACCTCCAAAATGTAGCGCTGCAACTTTGATGGCTTCATCTTCATAAACTTGGTGCTGCTGCAAATTGGTGTCTAGCTCCTCCACCCAAGCTCTAGCTGAACATTTAGGTGAACCATCAAAAGTAGATAGAAAAAATCTACCCATATCATGCTGCTTGCTCCTCTCCACCTTGATCTTGCAAAATTCTTGGAAGCTAATGTGATCCTTGAACCTCTTAGTTTGAGATTCATATTCTTGTAGAAAATCACTAAGAGTTTCCCTCCTAGGCATTTCTTCTTCTTTCATCTCCCTCGTAGTAGATCTGGGCATATGACTATACTGTGAATCATAGTGTGTGGCTGCATGCTCACACTCATCATGTGAAAATCTAGAGTTTTTTTTTTCAGATTCAAACTGTCTTGGATATTCTCTACGCATCTCCCTTCTCATCTTCTTGAGATATCCCTTAATGCTCTGCATGGTTTGAGAAAGAAGCTTTTTCGAGCTTCTCTTCCTTCCTTCCTCCAAATAATGGAGTATTCTTGTTGTCTTTTATGTACATTTCTTATTTTTCTTGTTCTCATGATAGCATAATGGCTGATATCCATAGGCTGAGCCAAGATTATGCTCTGATACCACCGTAATATTCCCAAATGGGGAAGCAGCAATATATGAACACAAAAATGGAAATAGAAGTGTAAATCAACACATAAAATGTAAGAATAAAATATAGCCATCATATTAATGTTATAGCAGCAAATGTATACAAGATCTTGAGGAAATAATCACTCAAGTTAGGCCACACAAGCCTCAAGAGAACATGTACATGAAATATGAAGAACACTGCTACACAAATAATGCCCAAGGCTATGACAACGCAGCTTTATTAAGTATAACTACTGCTGGAAAGTGTCAATACACAAATCTGAAACTATATGGCTCATACAATGCAGAGAGTAAAGATCTAGACTCCCAAACACTATTTCAAGGCAACCCGGGAAGGATTTCCTGAAATATGCAAAAAGTGAAAAATGCCGGAATGCAGCCCTAGGACTGAATAGCAGTTGCAACTCAAGAACTGGATGAATATGGTTGTATATGATACATGTGATGAATGAATATCATCCAATGGATCCTTCGGGTGAAAGGCCGATCCAATCATTGAAGATCTCACCCTCCAATCAAACACTGCAACCCCTCACTACAATTTCTCACTGAAATAAAGCAGTCAAAGAGGGATATTGCGCTGTAGGAGATGGAAAATATGTTGGGCAAGTGAAAAAATATGAAATTTACTCCAAAGTCTTCCTCACTAATCTCCCAAAGGGAAGAATGCTTCCTCCTCTGAAAAACTAGCTCTGGAAGTGGTGTTATCAACCCTCCACTGCAACACCCTACAACACAACCCAACTCTAAACAGAAACTGCGCTGTAGCTGAAGGAGGTAGCTTGGCCTCAAGCCTGAATGTGGAGAAATGAAGTACAAAGCTCCCCCAAGAGGCCTCTCAAGAAAGGAGATGGAATTCCTAAACAGGAATACCTTGTGCTAAGCAGCACAACAATCTCAACTAAACAACTGAAGAATGCACATTAGACTTACAGACCACAAATTCAATAATCCAAATCATATCCCACTATGGCTGCCTTGCCCTCCTTATAAACAAGTGTGAGCCTTCTTACCTTGGGTCCCACTCATTAGTGTTTCCTCCACCAAGGAATATCCCTCCCACTATCACTGTGCTGTCTCCATTGATGATCTCCACCATTCATTCCAACATTGTTGACTTGGTCAAACTTAACCTTCTCCACATGTATTTGCCCATGTTCCCACATGAGGGTGCAATATCCAGCTATTATTATGATCCCTTTTCACATCA
>JAXQQM020068927.1:0-79078 GCA_034641835.2 Pinus albicaulis
TACTAATCCATCTATTTTCCATCCATTTTCCATTCATTTATTCCATTTTGATATATATTTGATATCTATTCAGGTATTTAATTTTAATTTTTCAAATTCTAAAGTTTTTATGAAAGTTTGGTTTTTAGTGCAAAATTGGCAGATTCAGAAATTCCCGTAATAGCTCTATGGTTGATGTGGTTGCAGGACACTTGGGCACGAATTGAATGCATGGATGGACAACTTGGAAACTAGGATTAAGCCACCTATGCTTAGTTCGAACAGAACAATCTTTATTAGGCCCATTTGGTTCTAGTCAATCATGACTAGTCATTCAGAAATCCCATAGAAATAGGGCAGTTTTGAGATTCTATGGGATTGGCCATATTTCGTGGGATAAGAATAATGAATTCGACTTAGATAGGTGGATGAGAGTAGATGGGTTTGTTTGAGTGAAAATAGATCAGTTTGTTTCATGAGACTTCTTATTTAAAGCCAAAGCTTTGATGGCTTATGTATTATTGACTTATTATACTTTTATATTGTGACAACTTTGGATTGAGGAGTTAATTTGAAGACTTGTGTTGTTATTATTTTGTTGTTCAATGCTATGGATGTGTAACTGAAGTTAAGCTTCTGAGATCATTTATCAAGTGTGCAAGGCAAGGGTGGAAGGGCCCCCATTCCAAGCTAAGTACACTTTCTTGTTAACTAGTTTTATTTCCTTGTAAATCTGATGATTGTAGAACTGTTTTTTCCAAAGCTTTATTTTAGATTGCTTAATGGTTCATGCATAATGATTGATTTTATTAGTTTATAGTTTATTCATCACTTTATCAAGTTGGAAAAACAGGTGTTCAAGTTGAGCATCCCTTCTACTAAAATGATGAATCACAACTAGTTTCTTTGGTTTGCATGCAAGTAGTTTCTTATTGTGATTTTGAGTATTGAGATGAATAAATTATGATGAAATACTTTATGTGTCTCTTAAGTTAAGATATTCTTTCAGTAACAATTTATCCATCTTAAGTTCTTGATTTTAATCTCTGATTCATTAAGTGATAGTTGAGGCAAAGGTGGACTTCTTGAGTCAAGAACCATCTCAATATTTTTCCTCTACTTTGAACAAGTTGAATTAGAGTTGTAGGATGTATTGTTTTTTTTTATAAATTATCTTTCAAGGTTTGATTATATTAGATCTTCACATATAGTGAACTTGCCTCAAAGCATAAACAACCCGGATTGATAATAAATAATTGTGTTAGTTTAGGTACATAAATTAGCTCAACATTTTGGCGCCGTTGCCGGGGAGGCAAATATCGGCATAGTCAATAGAAAGAAAAAAAAAAAACAAAAACAAAAACAGTAGTTACACTTTTTAGTTATGTTTCTTTATGCCTAGACATAGAGATCCTCAAGGTAGATTTATTAAAAACCCCCCACAAATAGAGATAGGATCATCAAACACCCCAGTTACTGGTAATCCAATCATTGAGGAATTGGCAGAAAAACAAAGAAGTGGACAAAGATTAACTTTGATTGAGAGGCAAACTTTGTTAGCTTGGGAAGAAAAGCAAAAACAATCTTCAACTTCTGGAAAACAAAAAGAAATTATCAAAGGAAAACAATCTTTATTTCCATCCATAAATCCTCCTATCTTCGACCAACCTGAAACTCCACTTAAAATTGAAACAAATCAACCAATGGCAGAAGAGGGACATGGATTTGTTATTCTCACTCCTGAACAATGAGCTGCATATGAAAGACAACAAGCAGAATGGAGAAGAAAAAGAGAGGAGGACGCAAAACAAGAAAATGATAGAAAAATAGAAAATGATCGAAAAAGACAAGAAGATGAGACTACTTTTGGCTTTCCAATAATAGACACAAGTGCAATATTAGGAGAAGAAGTGAAAATGAAAAATATTCCACCTTCTGTATTGCCAAATTTTTATGGAATGTCCACGGAAGATCATGATGCATTTATGTTTGAATTTGATATTCTATGTAGAACATATGGATACACTGATGACATTCATAAACTTCGTCTTTTCCCTGCAACATTAAAAGCAGCGGCTTTGAAATGGTTTATGGGTTTAGGAGAACAAACAATAGCTTCTTGGGATGATATGAGATCAGTCTTCCTTAAAAAATATCAAGCTTATTGTAGATCTAGAGATTCAAAGGAAGATATTTTTAGAATGACACAACAAGAAGATGAAAGTTTAGAAGAATATTTGGAAAGATTTTTGTATAATCTACAGAAATCTAAACAACACTCTCTAAATCAAGAAACCATTCGAACAATCTTTCTCAAGGGTATAAGGGATGAATACCTTGACATCTTGAATGTGATGGGTAAAGGAGATATTTCAAACCTACCATTCGATGAAATTGTTGACTTATGTCAAAATTATTCTAGAGGAAGAGCAAAAACAGGAAGAAGAGAAGTAAGTTCAAAAGCAGCAAAGTCAGCCGCAGGAGGGATAACAAGAGCTGAAATAGGAAGTTTATTGGAGAATTTCAAAACAGATCTCTTGAGTACATTAGGGACACAAGTAGATGTGCTAAAGGAAAATAAGAGGAAAGAAGAACAAGAACAAGCTCTAGCAATATTTTGTCCCAAATGTAGAAAGAAACATCCATTGAGAGAATGTCCTTTGGATAGTGTTCAGAGTGTTCAGGTTTGTGGTCTTTGTACAGAAAAGCATTCCACAGAAAATTGTCTAAAATTGAAAGAATTACAAATGAATTCAATGGAAGAAGTGCCAGGAATGGAAGGTTTTTATTATGTAGCACCACGAAGACCTTGGCAACCTAGGATGCCTCAACAAAATCAGCAACAATTCCCTCAACAAAATTACCTTTATCCACCTCAAAATCCTTGGACCCCTCCAATGCCATGGCAAGCTTGGCCTCCACAACAATATCCACAACAACCTGCACAAGGTTGGAGAGGATATGGTTATGGAAACCAGCCACCTCAACAATATCAACAACAATACCAGCAACAATACCAATAGCCATTTACATATCCACAATCCATACCATTTCAACAACAACATTCTGCATATCCACAATCCATCCCATTTCCACAGCAGAATCCTCCACCGTTGTTGACCCAACCACAACAGTTACAGCTACCCACAAATCAACCCAGACCAACTCAATTACCAGCCCAACCAATTGCAAATCCGAATAATAAGGTAGAAAAAGCTGCATACACTGTAGAGGAAGCAACATGTTTTCCCACATATTCAATTCTTCCTCTTAATGAAGTCCATCTAAGGTCTGGAAAAGTGCTTAAAAAGGATTCTCCTCCAATTATAGAAGAACCAACTGAACAAGGAGAATCACCTGAAACATCACAAACTAAGATACAAATTCAGAAAGGAACAAACATTACAACACAAACACCACCTTATCCTGAAAGGTTAGTGGAACAACAAAAATAAATAACCCTTCCCGAATTTGATATTTTAGATGAGTTAAAAAATGCTTATGTAAAAATTCCTTTGTTGAAGGCAATTAAAGAAATACCAATATATGCTAAAACAATAAAGGAATTGTGCATTAAGAAATCACAGAAAAAGAAGAAGGATCCTACTACAATCCAAGTCATTGGTAAACTAGCAAGTCTCATGTCTACACAAACCAAAGTAGAAAAATATATTGATCATGGTATCCCTATGGTTACTATATCAATAAATAATTTCTCAGTACCCAACACATTAATAGACTTGGGAGCAGCTATAAATGTAATGACAATGGAGACAATGAAAACTTTGCATTTGAACAACATTAGATCAACCTCTACAATCTTAGAATTAGCAGATAGATCTAAAGTTGTTCCTGAAGGAATATTGGAAGATATCATAGTCTCTTTGGATTCATGGGAGTATCCTGTTGACTTCCTTATCTTGCAACCAAAAACAAATTTGGGAGGACATCCTCTAATTTTAGGCAGACCATGGTTAGCTACCGCTGATGCCTTCATAGGATGCAGATCAGGAAGCATGATTATTTCACATGGAGATGAAAAGAAACACATTGCTCTTTATTCACCTGCACAATCAACTTCTTTAGAATCAGTGCTTGAAGCTCAAGAAAAACAACAAACTAAATCAGTTTTAAGTATAAATCAATTCTTTGATTTGAGAGAAGAAGAAGAGAATGAAGACTTAATGGATCTTTTCATTTCAGAACCAAGTATTTCAGAGCAGCTTAGAGAAGTCCAATATGAAGCTGCAAATAACCTTTTGAATCAATGCTTTCAGGAAACTTGTACTGTTCAATCTTTGCAAAAATATTTTATAGACATCTTTCCTGTAAACACAATCTCCAATCCATCAACAAAAACAATTGAGGTAAGTCCTGGAAAACATTTAAACATTGGAAATGAGTTGCAATCAGAACAAGAGCAAGAGGTAATTGCATTATTACAGAAATATTCAAAAGCTTTTGCCTGGGATTATACTGACATGCAAGGAATCCATCCTAACACATGTGTCCACCACATCTATACAGATGATCAAATCAAACCTATAAGACAACCTCAAAGACGAATGAATCCCATGATGAAAGAAATAGTGAAAGAAGAACTGCAAAAATTGTTAAATGTTGGATTCATCTATCCTATTTCAGATAGTCAATGGGTTTCTCCACTGGTTATTGTACCAAAGAAAAATGGAAAGTGGAGGGTATGTGTGGATTATCGAGAATTAAACAAAGCTACACTAAAGGATCATTTTCCTCTACCATTTATTGATCAAGTGTTAGACTCATTGGCTGGAAAGAAATTCTTCTCTTTCTTGGATGGGTTTAGCGGGTACAACCAGATTAGAATAGCAACAGAAGACCAAGACAAGACAACATTTACTTGCCCATGGGGAACCTATGCATATAATGTTTTGCCATTTGGTTTATGTAATGCACCTGCAACTTTTCAACGAGCAGTGCTTGCAATCTTTGCTGATCTAATTCATGAATGTGTAGAGGTTTATATGGATGACTTTACAGTTTATGGAAACACATATAATGATTGCCTAAATAATCTTGAGAAATTTCTGAAACGATGCATTGAAACAAATTTTTCATTAAGCAATGAGAAATGCTATATAATGTTGACAGAAGGAATAGTTCTGGGACACCATATTTCTGCTTCAGGAATTAAAGTGGATCCAACAAAAATCCAAGTCCTAGTAAACTTAATGCCTCCTACAACACAAAAAGAGGTAAGAAGTTTCTTAGGCTATGCAGGCTATTATAGACGATTCATTGAAAAATTCAGTAAAATAGCCCAACCTCTGTTTAAACTATTAGCAAAAGATATTGAATTTCACTGGACAAATGACTGTCAAAATGCATTTCAAAATCTGAAAGAAAAATTATCAGTTGCACCCATTCTCCGTGGACCAAATTGGTCTTTGCCATTTCATATATCAACTGATGCATCTGATACTGCAATAGGTGCCTCTCTTGGACAGAAAGAGAACTTGTTCAATTATGCAATATACTTTATAAGCAAGAATCTAACACCTGCAGAATTGAACTATACAGTCACAGAGAAAGAAATGTTAGCCGTTATACATGCAGTAAACAAATTCAGACACTATATAACAGGATATCAAGTTTTCATTCATACAGATCATTCAGCAATAAAATACTTGATGAATAAACCCATAACCAATGGAAGAATAACAAGATGGTTACTGTTATTGCAAGAATTTAATATCACAATACAAGACCGGCCAGGCAAGGAAAATCAAGTGGCTGACTTTCTGTCCCGCATACATTCACCCAATGATCCAAATCCGGTTGTAGATAAATTTCCCGATGAACATCTGTTTGCTATCACAGTAAGAACACCATG
Source organism: Pinus albicaulis (assembly GCA_034641835.2). Lineage (NCBI taxonomy): Eukaryota > Viridiplantae > Streptophyta > Pinopsida > Pinales > Pinaceae > Pinus > Pinus albicaulis. The sequence continues at coordinate 5,852 of JAXQQM020068927.1, forward strand.
GTTTGCAGACATGGAAAACTATTTATCTTCTGGAAAGTTACCAACCCAATTCACTAAAAAGCAAAGACACAAAATTGTTAGAGAGAGTTCTAGGTATAGTTGGGTAAATGGTGATTTATTTTATACTGGTCCAGATTTGATAATTAGAAAATGTGTGCGAGAAGATGAAATATTAGATATTCTAAGGGCATGTCACGATGAACCATGTGGTGGCCATTTTGCAGATAAACGAACAACATATAAGGTGCTGCAACTGGGCTACTACTGGCCATCCATCTTCAAAGACTCTAAGAAATATGTCAAGCAATGTGACAGTTGCCAGAGAACAGGGAGACCAATTACAAGAGATGAGATGCCACTGAAGCCACAGGTCCTCATAGAACCATTTGAGCAATGGGCACTTGACTTTGTTGGACCCATCAATCCACCATCAAATGGAAAGAAGTACATCTTAGTATGTACAGATTATGTAACCAAGTGGGCAGAGGCTAAAGCAGTGAACAGAGCAACAGAAGATACGGTGGTCACCTTTCTTTTTGAAGAAATCTTTGTCAGATATGGAGTACCTAGACAAATTGTAACAGATCAAGGAACACAATTTACATCAAAGTTGGTACGAGATCTAACAGATAAATACAAGATCAAACATAGGAAATCTACACCATATCATCCTCAAGCAAATGGGCAGGTTGAATCAACAAATAAAGTCCTAGAAAATATCATGACAAAAACAGTACAGCTGAACAGAAAAGATTGGTCTAAAAAATTACAAGATGCACTATGGGCCTATAGAATTACATGGAAGAATACAACTAGTTTTAGTCCATACCAGTTAGTATATGGAAAAGAGGCCTTATTGCCTATAGAGTTTCAAATACAAACATACAGACTAGCAGCTGAATTAGGACTAGACCTGACAGAAGCACAACAGCAGCGGATCATGGAACTGAATCAATTGGATGAGCATCGTCAACAAGCCATAGAACATACTACATTGGTGCAACAACAAAGAATGAAGTGGCACGACAGATATATCAAAACAAAGACATTTCGCAAGGGAGATTGGGCATTACTTTTTGACTCCAAGTTCAAAGATTTCAAAGCGAAGTTCACAACACACTGGCTAGGCCCATATGAAATTGATGAAATCTTCGACAATGGAGCAGTCAAAATCAAGACAATAGACCAGGACTCCACCTCCTTTATAGTGAATGGACATAGGCTCAAAGTTTATAATAGGCCTATCAGTAAAGAAGCATTTATGAAACAACTGACAGAAGATACAGAACTGGAAGTCATGGCACACCAGGCTCAGCCATCTTCCAGTCCTGTAGTTGAATAAAAAATAATATAAAAAAAAAAACATAAAAAAATAAAAAAAAAATAAAAATAAAAATAAAAATAAAAAAAACATAAAAAATAATAATTTGTTTGCTAGTGAAAACCAGGCAACTGGCACTATGCAAACACGAATTCATAGGGGAAAATCAAGGCAACTTGGACTCTATGAATTCCTTTTCTTGTTCTACTGTTCTCACATAATTTCAATACAGGTACTCTCCATCAACAATTGACTTGAGGACAAGTCATATCTTAAACAAGGGGGAGACTTGTATTAGATCTTTAGCTGGAAAGCTGAAGTATAGAAGGAACTTGTATTGTCAACAGAGGGACCTGAAATAAGAAATCATTACAGAGGGACCTGAAAGACCTGCCAATGTCAAAACAACATGTGCATATTATGTAAGCAGTGCAGAGGGACCTGAAACAAAGAATCATTACAAAGGGACCTGACTTTTCAATTCAAGAACCAGAGCATGAAGAACAAGGAGCAGCAATAAAATTTACTTTTTGATTCATCTACAACATCTGATCAATTGATTTCATTCCACCTGTACAAACATCATCCAGGGGAGTATATGTATAGTCATTTTGTGCTTAAAATTCAAATTTTTCTTAGAAATTTTTAGTTTTTGTTAAGTTGAAGTTAGTACCTGAGGATATTCATTATTCCTTATACATATCCTATATTCCTATTACCCCTATACATATTCCATTTCATTCATACACATTTCCTATACATATTCCCTATAATCCTAAGTATTTTTCTTTAGAAGCAAAAGACCAAGCTAGGACAACTTTTTCCACCTGCACATACAAATCAAGCATTAGTATGGTGATGATTTTAAACATGACCTAAGATGGTCATTTTAAAATCATAAAGGTGTGCATATAAGGCAAAGCAAATGATGCGCTATATTAAACTATATACCATAGTTCAAATAAGGAATGCGTGAAAGCCATTTATATAAAATCCAACGCGCAAAGGATATAAGGTTAATGTATATGGTGTATAAAATCCAACGCGCATATGGTATAAGGATAAGCGAAGGTATATGGTAGGAAAGGGCGCATATAAAATGAAGGACGGCTATGTAAAAACTATATGGCACGATTATTATGATCTGGCAGGGTTGCATAATTGGCAGGGTATGGTGAAATGATAATTGCATATACAATGCTGGAGTATCATTGCACGTATAAGCACACGACGGTGGAAATAATTCATGCATATCATTCAAAATATCACACGACGGTGGCAATGATACGTGCATATCATTCAAACATAGCACACGACGGTGGTGACAATACGTGCATATCATTCAAACATAGCACACGGCGGTGGTAATAACATTCAAAACAAAATGATGATTTGGCATCCTCATGACACAGTCGGGTGACTGGTCAAAGAGGATGGCCATACCAACTGCGCATCATAACACCAATAGGCACAGTACAACCATGAACTCGGTCAATTCATGACCGTTTAGAGCTCAGAAAGAAGGCGTTTTGAAACAAAACATCATTCCGGAGAAGAGAGAAGGCGTTTGAAGCAGCAAAATAGTGAAAATCATTCCAGAAAAGCAAGAAGGCGGATTTAAGAAGGGAAATCGCTCCGGGTTCAACGATCAGAGATAGCAGATTTTCAGGATTAAGTCAGGTAACAGTGAAGTTTATTTACGCTCGGCAACTGTGGGATATTGTTTGTCATTAACCATTAAATCGTTTGCCTTGCCACCAGTTTAATTGACCGAAGTAATAGGGATTTGGAGCGCCCGGTTACACTCCACGCGCTCGTTGACAGTCAGGTAACGCTACAAATCCGTGATCATCTCCAGTTGACAGCACTTACGGATATGTTGATAAGATTTTAATGCGCAGCATTTTAATGAAAACTCATTGCATGGATAACACGTTAGAAATTTTAACGGAATGCTGTGATTGAAGTCAAGAACAAAGTTGTTATGGCATGGCGGTAGTTGTTGACTAAATGCGCACTGAACCGTGTTCTGTTGAGTGAATTGTGCGCATTAACATTTTAACAAACAGTTAACATGAAAATGGAAAATGCCATAAACACTTGCTGCCACTGCATTTTTGTTTTTGTTTTTGACTAAAACAGGGGATCGAATGCCGGATTGTCAAAGTAAATTGCTGGTTGCCAAAGGGAGTCGGGTTGTTGAAGCCGTGTTTATATTTGGTTGAGGCCGAGAGCCTTTTTGCATTTTTATGGTTTTTATGCTGAGTCTGCAAGCAGAAATTTTTGCAAATGCCTTTGCTTAAGCCGAAAACATTTTGGAAATTTTGATTTGATGATGAGGCCGAGAGCACTCTTTAGTTTTTTTGTTTTATATATACACAGTAAATCATGTTTTTTGGTGATGAGTAAACATGGTTATTGCTGCGTGTGTATTTAATTAAAAAAAAACAGAGACCAGTGTATTAACAGAAGTATACAGATGTTGTTTGCATTAAACAGGGAATTCAAATAGTGCTGTTGAAAGGGAATATATCAGAGGTTTAAAAAAAGAGGCAGAGTTGAGTTGAGTCAGAGGAGGAAGGTAAGCTTCTTTGCTTCCTGAATTTCATTTTAAAAAAAACGATAGTCATAATTTTTATTAAAATGAAGTTAGTAACAGCAGAGGCCTACATTGATTGGTTTACAGAAACAATGGCAAACAGGGTAGAGCCAAAATTTCAGATAGAAAGCTGGGGAAAAGAGACTATAGAAAAACTTTATCAGGCAGGGATGATAGGCTTCTTACAGAAATTTAATGGCCATTCTGAGGAGATAACCAAAGACTTTATAAATAATTTCAGTCAAGACCAGACTCGAGTAGGAGAAATCATTGTCCCGGTAACCCAAGAATACTTGTCCAAAGCCTTAGATTTGCCAATGTTAGGGGAGAAGTATTACAAAGGGCTACACTTCAAGGAGAAAGCATGGACTTTCTTCCTTGAGAAAAACCGGAAGGGGACATTTGATAGGACAAAAGGGATACCCAGGGAATGGTTTAATGAGCCATGGGGAGAATTGGTCTTGATCATCCAAAAGTTCTTGACTTGTGATCGAGGATATAGTGTTGCCCATTTGTATCATGTTAAACTTCTACAGCATATTAAGGGAGAAGATAGGATTAATTTGCCTTATTTCCTATATAAGAGCCTCTTAAGAATGATTGAAACAACAAAACATGAAAACAGGCCTAAAGCAGGACAGATGTATCATCAAGGATTGATCAAAATCCTAGTTGAGTATCAGGTGAGGTCACAGGGCATAGTGTGGAGAGAATTCATGATTAAAAATCATTTTACTGAACAGATTAAAGAGGTACAGGAGAAAACAGAGCAGGAAAGTAGAGGATTGATGAATTCACCCTTGTATCCTAGAACAAGAGCCAAACAGCAAAATAATATGGCCATGGAAAATGAAATATCTGTTATGTCTATTCCCAAAAGATTTACAAATAAAAGTCCAATTAACTTAGACAAGGAAGAAGAAACATATTTCCCAAGACCACAAGAAGAATTTGAGAGGGATTCTTCATATGATGATGAAGCAGCAGCATCATTAATGAAAACAACCCAAGATTTTGAAAAAGAAATCAATGATGGAAGAATCAGGGACTTAACTGACCAATTAGAAATTAGCAAAATTGTGGAAAAACAATTAAAAGAAGAAAACAAAGCAAATAAGAAAGATAATGCTAAATTGGTCAAAGCAAATGAAAAATTGAAAGAAGAGTTGGGGAGATTGAAAAGGAAAAATGATCTAATTTCTAAACAAGCATTTAAGTGGTTGAAGGAAAAGAATATGTGGCAGGCCAAGTATGAAAAACAGAAGGTTAAAGCAGCTTTGTTCAAGGAAAGACATGACACAGGTTTGGATTGTTTGGCAAGGGCAACACAACAGGAAGCATCTACAGGTACAACATCTACTTCAGAAAGAAGAAGGTCAAAGAGGAATAGGCAAGCATGGGGACATGCTTGATGATAAGCAAGGGAGAGATGTTGGGCCTTAGTTTTGGTCTTATTTTGCTCAAATAAACTTACTAATCCATCTATTTTCCATCCATTTTCCATTCATTTATTCCATTTTGATATATATTTGATATCTATTCAGGTATTTAATTTTAATTTTTCAAATTCTAAAGTTTTTATGAAAGTTTGGTTTTTAGTACAAAATTGGCAGATTCGGAAATTCCCGTAATAGCTCTATGGTTGATGTGGTTGCAGGACACTTGGGCACGAATTGAATGCATGGATGGACAGCTTGGCAACTAGGATTAAGCCACCTATGCTTAGTTCGAACAGAACAAGCTTTATTAGGCCCATTTGGTTCTAGTCAATCATGACTAGTCATTCAGAAATCCCATAGAAATAGGGCAGTTTTGAGATTCTATGGGATTGGCCATATTTCTTGGGATAAGAATAATGAATTCGACTTAGATAGGTGGATGAGAAGTAGATGGGTTTTTTTGAGTAAAAATAGATCAGTTTGTTCATGAGACTTCTTATTTAAAGCCAAAGATTTGATGGCTTATGTATTAGGATTATTATTGACTTATATACTTTTATATTGTGACAATTTTGGATTGAGAAGTTAATTTGAAGACTTGTGCTGTTATCAATTTGCTGTTCAATGTTATGGATGTGTGACTGAAGCTAAGCTTCTGAGATCATTTATCAAGTGTGCAAGGCAAGGGTGGAAGGGCCCCCATTCCAAGCTAAGTACACTTTCTTGTTAACTAGTTTTATTTCCTTGTAATCTGATGATTGTAGAACTGGTTTGTCAAAGCTTTATTTCAGATTGCTTAATGGTTCATGAATAATGATTGATTTTATTAGTTTATAGTTTATTCATCACTTTATCAAGTTGGAAAAACAGGTGTTCAAGTTGAGCATCCCTTCTACTAAAATGATGAATCACAACTAGTTTCTTTGGTTTGCATGCAAGTAGTTTCTTATTGTGATTTTGAGTAATGAGATGAATAAATTATGATGAAATATTTTATGTGTCTCTTAAGTTAAGAGCTTCTTTCAGTAACAATTTATCCATCTTAAGTTCTTGATTTTAATCTCTGATTCATTAAGTGATAGTTGAGGCAAAGGTGGACTTCTTGATTCAAGAACCATCTCAATATTTTTCCTCTACTTTGAACAAGTTGAATTAGAGTTGTAGGATGTATTTCTTTTGAATAAATTATCTTTCAAGGTTTGATTATATCTAATCTTCACATATAGTGAATTTGCCTCAAAGCATAAACAACTCGGATTGATAATAAATAATTGTGTTAGTTTAGGTACATAAATTAGCTCAACACTTGCAATAAGTAGTAGTGCGTGGATCCATGAATAAGTCCATGCTCCCAAGGAACAACATTCTTTGGCGTTGTTGGCCTATGCAAAATAGGCTCCTACCAACTCATAGCATGTTATGAATATAATTCATAACGAATATAAATATAATTATTAAATAGTCAATTAAGGATTACGTAAGTAGTCATTAAGTTAGTGAAAGGGCATGTCTAAGAGACATGCCCAATCATGAAAGGTCACTTGCATAGGTATAGAAGCAGGGCCTCATTGTAACATTTTATCATCTATCTATCTCATACCTTTTATAATATAATATTTGTATCCTCATGGATATCTTTGTATTACAAGTGTTCTGGAGTATTTAAGCTTGAGAAGGAACTTTGTTCGCTTCATAGCTCAATTATTTGACATGATTATTATCAAAGACTCCTCCAATAATGTTGCTGCAATTAGGAAATTCCTCCCAAAATGGAAGTACTTCCTGTTCATCTAAGGGAAAGGAGTAGCCTCTTTGCACCATGATAGTGCCATCTCCTACTCCTGTAACATCATGAGACATGTGAGGGAACATATGCCCTTGCTCTCCCAAGAACATCCAAAGCAACAATAGTTTTTGTTGCCTCCTCATACCTCCATCATACAAATCATGTGGTGAAGACATAATGACCATATCATCATAATGTATCCACACTCCTTGATGCCCAATGATGCAAGTATCCTGCCAAATTCTTTCCTCCCACATACCCTTTGAAAGAGGATATGTCTCAAGATGGCCAAACTCTTTTAAGAGCAGCCAACGCAGCCATGCCTCCTGCTGCCCAGTGTCATAAATTTGCAAGTAGCTTACCAGATTCTTGCTCTCCATCCACACCCATTCATCCAAATGAGGGTGCCTATCATCATGCTCAATCTTGGTACCCTTCCCATGAAGATTATCATCCTCCCAAATCAGATTTCTGTCTTTGCATTTCATGGGACATTGAAATGAAATCTCCTCAATGACCAAGTTGATCCCATGAGGATCCAAATAGGTGGTAGGAAAAATCCTCCCATTATGATGTGTAGGGCTCATCAATAAGTATCCAATACACACATGAGAGATGTTATCCATCCTAAGATTTCATCCATCATCTATCTGTTCCCCTCCGGTTATGTATATGGGAAGGTCATGGGAATATTTCAACAATGGTTGGGTCCCCAACTCATCATTGTTGCTAAATGACAGCGTTGTTAATCTTCCCAATGGTGTACTTGCTTTCTCATGCTCCAACTCATGGATGAACATATCATTTTGTGTAAGTTTGTTTGGAACAATATTCATCCTCTCCTCCAAGTTTTCAAACACCAACCTCAAGTGTGGTATACAACTCATCAATGGTATATGAGGATGATGGTTCCTCCCTTCCTTGAACAAGTCAAAGTAGCACATCATAGTGGAAGTTCTTTGCTCTAAATAAGCAACATGCAATGGTATATAGCCCTCCATATAATTTGTTGAAACAATAGGAGATAAAAACTTAGGCATACCTTGGTGAAGTTTGGAAGAATATTGTATGGCAGCAAGAGTTTCTTTCTCTAATGTGTTGGCTCCCCCAACTGCTGTTGTGGAAGGCTGTTCTCCCAAGGTTGTGACAGTGCTGGTACAAGTCTCCTCCAATGGTGGTGAGGGATTCTTCTCCTATGATCCCTCTTTTCCAAACTTTCTAATCAACCTCTAAGTAAACTCAGCAAAATTATGCACTCTAGCATGACCCAAATGGTTGAACCGCCAAACATTGGCCTCACCCTCAAGGTGTAGCACTGCAATTTATATAGTTTCTCTCTCTACCACTAGATGTAGTAGGAAAATATCATCAAGTTTTCTTGCCCAAACCCTTGTTGAAGATGCTCCATCAAAAGTAGACAATAGAAACCCATTTCCCTTCATTATTCTTATGCTGCAAGGTTTCCTTTCTTCCTCTAGTTGAATGAACTGTGGGATGGCTAGAGTATCCTTGAAGGCTCTAGGTTGAGTCTTGTACTCAACAAGGTATTTACTTAGGATCTTGTGATCCAAGTTTCCTTCATCTTTCTGCAATTTTTCCTTTCTTTCAAAAGGAAAGGGTATAGTCTCACTACTTCTTCTTTGCTTGACCTCCTTGTTGAGGTCCTTCTTGCTCCTGAAAAGAGATGAGAGAAGGCTCATTCTCTCCAACATTCTGATCTTATTCTTTTCTTCTGATTGCATAATGGCTGAAACTCACAGGCTTAGCCAATATTATGCTTTGATACCACTATAATATCCCAAAATAGGGAAATTCTACAATGTTAGGAATATCTTATAGTATTCCTAAATTGGAGATCCAACAATACATTAACAAAATAATGGAAGAGAAATGATACATCAACACATGAAATGTAATAAGAACCAAATAGCCATCATATTGGTATTATAGCAGCAAATGTATACACTATCTTGAGGAAAAAATCACCCAAGCCTCAAGAAACATGTACATGGGAAAATGAAGATCACTGCTACATAGAAAATGCCCAAGGCTATGAAAACCCAGTTTTATTAGAGGAAATGCTGTTGGGAAGTGTCAATACACAAATATGACAATGTAAAACTCATACAATGTGGGGAGAAAAGATATAAAACCCAAAACACAATTCCAAGACAATCCTGGAAGGATTTCCTGAAATATGCAAAATGGAAAAATGCCAGAGTAACAGGGCTGGGTGGCAGCTACGACTCAAGAAATGGATGAAGATGACTGAAGATGCTGCATATGATGAATTAATCTCATCCAATGGATCTTTCAGGTGAAAGGCTGGTCCAATCACCGAAGATCTCACCCTCCAAAATAGTGGTGCAAACCCCCATTGCAAATATACTCAGAAATAACGCAGTCAAGGAGAGGGATTGCGTTGTAGGAGATGGGAAATGCTTGGTCTGATGCCAAAGATGTTAAATCAGCCTAAAATCTTCCTCACTGACCTCCTGTAGGAATAGAAGCTCCCTCCTCTGAAAGATAAACTCTAGAAGTGGTGTTATGTTACCCTCCACTGCAACACCCTGCAACACAACGTTTCCTGCTACAGGAATAACGTTGTAGCTGAAGGAGGTGGCTTGGCCTTGAGCCTGAATGTGGAGAAATGAAGTACAATCCATCAATATGCCTCTCAAGAAGGGAGAAGGGTTCCTAAATAGGAATTCATTTTTCTAAGCAGCACAACAATCTCAATTAAACAACTGAAGAGAGAAAATAGCATGCAGACTAAAATCCAATACTCAATCATATTCTCCTATGGCTTCCTTCTCCTCCTTTTATGCAAATAAAATCCTTCTTGCCTTGGCCCCCACACATTATGGTTTCCTCCACCAAATGATCTTCCCTCCATTCATACAGCGTTGTCTTCCCAAGTGATCCACTCCCTCTATGGCAACGCTATTGACTTGGTCAAACTTGACCTTGTCCTCATGCATTGCCCCCTTTTCACATTGGAAGGTGAAAAATCTAGCTACTTTGATGATCCCTTTCACACTATGAGGGATTTTATTCCTTCTCATGAGCCTCCTTACCCATTTATTCCTCTCTTGAGTGGAAACAAGAAAATTTAATATTCCAATTAGTTGTATGCTAATTTTTTAATATTACATGGTTCTCAGCAGGGTCATTCTGGTTCTCAAAAGTCTTAGGGTGGGCAAGATGCTAGCCAACCACATCGAGGTGGCCATCAATTTGAATATTATTTTCCTTAAATTTGTACAAATTTGTTTACATGTGTTTTTTTAATAGATACAAAATTTTATATATTGATGGAAAGGCTGAAAATGCTGCTCCAAATGCTGCTCAAAAAAGACGTAGGGTAGAACGCGTCATTCAAGAAGAAGGTTGTACACTAATTACGACTTATCCGTCCGACATTTCTGATATACCTTTGGAAAAAAACATGCAACAGTGCACCTTACAAAGGTGTCAACATCTTCATGCAAAATTGAAGAGAGATCTCATGGCTTTGAGTCCGTTGAGAGTCGACAAAGCTTGGAAATAGTTACACACTCTTTAAGCGAACTAGTAGATGTGTACCTAAATTTTAGGCCAACCATTGATACTTTTGTAGAAGTGATGAGAAAAATAAAGGAAACAGTGATGGGTCCCGATACATGGGAGGTTGTTAAACAAAGAGTTACATCAGAAATGGCCAAGTCTATGTTTAATTTCAAAGAAGGGCCGAAAAGAAATATGATAAAGGTGCAATATTTCAAGCACCCTCATATAGCTCGCTATTTGTAAGATAGACACCTAGCATCCTATGGAAGACTCCCATGGAATGACGAGGTTCCGCTTTCTTTTGCAAAATTCTTTTATGCGGAATTCTTTTTGCAAATGAAACCCAATTACAATGACCTTCCCTCTGAACTTTTTGGTCCTCGGAAAGGTTGATTGTGTGAACGTAGGGGCGCTAGGTGTGATGTTGAGTTGCCTCGCCCTGAGCCACCATTGGTTATTCGACCTCTTCATGTTGAAAATTTGCAGTCAAAGATGGATGTCACTTCTCAAATTAGTCAAGAAGCAAGGGATGCCATCATTGACAATGTTCACAGTGGATTAGCTGGAGTCGATGTTTGTCTGAATCGACAAAGAGCACGTGAGAATGCACGCGCTAATTTTGTATATTATACAGATGAAGAGATTGACAACATGAGTGTTGAGATCTCAAAACATATGCAAAGAATTGTTGCAATGGTTGGCAAGACCTAATTGTTCACGAGCAAGAGGGAATGGGAATGGTATGTTTTAATAGTTAAGGTTCAATTATTTTAACACATGTACAATTTGTAATAAATACATATATACATACATTTATTTGTATTCATTAATCTAACAAAAATTTATCATTATATGTTAACACCATTTGCGCTATGCTTCGCTCTAATGAAGAAAATGTTAATATCACAGTTGGAGCCTCTGGTTCAAACAATCAAGATGGGTCTTACCATGAATCATACAATCAAGATGGTTCTCACTATCAAGATATGTTGGCAAATTTTAGTGTTTTTTAAGTGAACACATAATGATGTACAATTATTTTTTATCTATTATTATATATATCAAAACATGATGAGATATTTTCAAAATGAATAATTGTGCACACATGTACATGTGTATATATAATAAAATGTTTTAATAGATTCCGATTCCGTCCGATGTTTTTGTGATGTCGGTACCTTCTTCTTCCTTGGGAGATGTGCCAGATCCACCATCACAAGTATGAGCAACCTTTCACTTTTAAATATGTTTTTAAGTTAAATATATTCCACCTGAAAAAGTTCCATTAAAAAATGAGATATATCTAGATCTTGAGTTATTTTAAATTTTTGAATTTTAGGATTTTAGAGATTTTCTTTCTGAGCCACTCTTACGAGATGCGCCAAATCCACCAGCACGAGTATTCAATTTTTCACTTAAAAATATATATGTTTTTAATTTATAAGTTATAAATTGAAGTATAAAAGTTTGATTATAAATTAAGATCTAGAGATCTTGAGTTATTTTAAATATTTTGACTTTTAGGTTTTTGCAGATTTTGTTTTAGAGCCTCTCTTAGGAGATGTGCCAAATCCACCATCAAAAGTATTCAATTTTTCACTTTTAGATATATGTTTTTAATTTATAAGCTATAAATTGAAGTTCAAAAGTTTTATTAGAAATCGAGATCTAGATCTTGAATTATTTTATACTTAAATAAATTTTTTGAATTTTAGGTTCCTATAGAGGATTTCTTTTCTCCACGGACACTAGCAATGGAGATAGGAACATCCACAACATTTTAACCATTTGAACAATTTTTCTCACATTTTTTTTAATATTATTGAAAATAAGTTTATATATGCATTTTGATTTGGAATTTTTTCATATATATAGATATATTGTACAATTTACTATTGAAGATGTTCTAGTGGGCAAAGCTTTAGTCGGCGAGAAACAAATGGAGAGGGAACCTATTGCATGATTTTTTAATTTTTTTTTTTTTATATGAAGTTCGATATATTATCATTCAATTTAAAAAAAATAATTTTTAAAACATTAAATTTTAATGTTTGTACAAATTGTGTACAAGTTCCCCATGCTTCCTCTTCGCAGGACAGCTCGAGGATCATGACTTTGCTAGGAGATACATTACATCCATCTATATTTCATGGATGATGCACATGCACGTGCAACATTATATTTTCAATAGATAAATAGTCTTCATTGTCATTCAATTTAAAAAAATTAAATTTTGAAACATTAAATTTTAATGTGTGTACAAATTGTGTACAGGATCCCCATGATCCTCTTGCTGTCCGATTCCTCTTCGTAGGACATCTCTAGGATCATGATGCTGGGAGATACATTACATCCATCTATATTTCATGGATGATGCACATGCATGTGCAACATTATATTTTCAATAGATAAATAGTCTTAAATTTACTTTTTTATATATAGTGTTATCTAGATGCAGTCATATATATAACTTGATACTTGATACTTGTGAGATACAAATTTTGGACATATTTTATGTGAACAAAATTTGGTACATGTGAATGTGATATAATGTTTTTTTATTTATTGGATAGTTGAACTAAATTTGGCACGTGAAGTCATGTTGTGATCTATAGTATTTTATTTTTAAAACTCAAGTTTTGGATGGTTGAACTACATTTGGCATGTGAAGTAATGTTGCATTATAATTTGTTTTGTTTTTAAAACTTAATTTTTGGATGGTTGAACTACATTTGGCATGTGAAGTAATGTTGTGTTATAATTTGTTTTGTTTTTAAAACTTAAGTTTTGGATGGTTGAACTACATTTGGCATGTGAAGTAATGTTGTGTTATATAATTTTTTTTGTTTTTAAAACTCAAGTTTTGGATGGTTGAACTACATTTTGAATGTGAAGTAATGTTTTGTTATAATTTGTTTTGTTTTTAAAACATAAGTTTTGGATGGTTGAACTACATTTGGTATGTGAAGTAATGTTGTGTTATAATTTGTTTTGTTTTTGCACCAAGTTTTGGATGGTTGAACTATGACATTTGGAAAATGATTGTAACGACATAATGTTTTTGTTTATTTGATAGTTGAACTACATTTGGCATGATATAATGTTTTTATTTTATTGATAGTTGAACTACATTTGGCATGTGAAGTAATGTTGTGATATAATGTGTTTTGTTTTTAAAACTCAAGTTTTTCGATGGTTGAACTACATTTGGCATTTGTTTTTAAGATTCAATTTGTCGCTTTTCCAAACAAAAAATTTCACATGAATATATATACATAAATGTAGAAATGATTTAATTACATGTTTGAATATATATGTTAAAACGATCAAGTACATACATACATACATACATACATACATACACATACATATATATATATATATATATATGTATTGCATTTCCTACTTTTTAACATATATATTCAAACATAATTAAATCATTTTTACATTTACATGTATATATATTCATGTGAAATTTATATATATATATATATATATATATATATATATATATATATATATATATATATATATATATATATATATATATATAAACTATCATAAGATTCTAGGTCTTGTTAGATGTGTCAAACAATAATAAAATTTTAAAATTACATTCTATAATGTATACATATCCAGTACGTGCAAATTTTTTTATCAATGCATGTATAGAAAATCTACTTTCAGTTAATTGCATTCTAGAACATATATATCCAGTACGTGCAACATTTTTCATCAATGCACGTAGAAAAGCTACTTTCCATTAATTGCATTTTAGAACATGTATATATTATCCAGTACTTGCAACATTTTTCATCAATGCAAATATAAAAGATACTTTCAGTTAATTGCATTCTAGAACATATATATCGAGTACTTGCAACATTTTTCATCAATGCACATAGAAAATCTACTTTTAGGTAATTGCATTCTAGAACATATATATCCAGTACTTGCAACATTTTTCATCAATGAAAATAGGAAACCTACTTTCAGTTAATTTCATTCTAGAACATATATGTCTAGTACGTGAAACATTTTTCATCAATGCACCTAGTAAAACTACTTAAACAGTTAATTGCATTATAGAACATATATATATATCCAATACATGCAACATTTTTCATCAATGCACATAGAAAAGCTACTTTCAGTTGATACTAGTGTGCATGTACCAAAAAAATGTACATGTGCAAACACTTGCACAGATAACATAACAAGGCAGTTCAGTTTTTAATTGAGTTCTAGAAGTTATAAAACATGAATCCAAAGATAAGAAATTGTTGGGCAGTTCAATCAAAAAAATTCCAATGGAATTCCATCTTCAATGATCCGTTCATGATCAGATTTTGACATTTTACATTTCTTAATTTTCTTTTTTTTCTTTGATTGAACCTCTATCAACTTTATACGTGCTACACACACCAAGTGACTATATTGACAACTTATGACATCATGTTGATAGTCTTCAAAGTAAAAAAAATCCCCACTTTGATTAGTTTGTCTGAAAAAATAACCTTTCAGTATAATAGATCCTCTGTCATATGGAAACCCGTGATCATTATAGTTTTCTAATAATTTCATCTTTCATTCAGTGCAACGCATCAAATAATACTTCACATTTTCATCGTTGTCAGTAGGTGCAAATACAATAAAAACATATCCTGCACAATAAAACAAACTTATGTATTTAAATTTAGATCATAATTAACATGACAAATTAACTTTAAAATAATTTTAGTATCTATTTCTAGATCTCTATCATTTGAAAGCAATTCAAATGTTACCTTCTCTAACAAGATCAGAAACTCAATCACCATTAGATGATATTGTAGTCTCCTATGATTGCATTTCTTCAAACACCGCAACGAACATTTTCCCCTTTGTATTTACCTCTGTATGTTTCTAATATTTTACATACATTTTGCTTTCACAAACATCATTGGATTTTGTGTTGTCTATGAAAACATGAAAAAAACAAGAATATTTTCTTTTATCCAATGCAAACAAATTTGTGGACAACTTTGTTTTAATTGAATGTAATTTTCGAGTCCCTTTTATTGTTTCAACGTCATTTCCAATTGATCTATCTACATCTTCAACCCCAATATGCCAAAAAAACCTATATATGGAAAATTCAAAGAAGAATGTAGCTATGATATCAAAATACCATCAAAGATAATCATTATGATAAATGTACACTCTTTAAAATTGGATATATCTAATAAAAAATAAATTGAATGTACCTTCGCACTTCCCTTGATCGATAAGTCTCATGGCTTAGTGTAGCGATGCACCATTGAACAACTTCTTTAGCTTCCACAAGTTGGTTTGCAGAGGGGTTCATTTGATATCTTCAAAGTGCTTGTTTTATGCATGCCCTTGCACCATCATGTTCTGCTTTTCCATGGCCAGTCTCAAAGAAACTCCAACAATGTTTAATGCCAGTTTTCTTATGAAGACAACACAACCAAAAGAATGATTGTGAATATTTGAATTGAATTGTGCATCCATTTGACCATATCTAATGTTCATTGAATTTTATTCCATGACTTTTCAAGGAGTCATAAATCTTTCCAAAAATGGTGTTGTACAACATATGTATCATGTGTACCATCGTCACTGATATAAAAGTGACATTCTTTAATAACATGCTGATTTTAACTGGTGCTTTCTATATGATCGACGTTTTGTTCAAAATTTCTATATAGAATATGGACGAGCATGGAGATTTGGTCAGAATGATAGTATTCACTCTAAATTTCTTTTTGTGGAACAAATGTGTAGTTTTCTACAAAATCAATTACTGTCAAAATGGTCCCTGGTGGAAAAAATTCATGGGATTTTTTGAATTGCAAGTCCTACCATCAAGCTCTATGGGAATGCTTGGTGTATTTATAAATTTCTGCCTCAAACTTTCTCAAAAAATCTATCACAAAAATTTCTTCTTCTTGTAATTCAATTCTTTTAGCACTATTTGAACCTTGAATCGATGTATGGATATATTCATATCTCTTCCATTTCACTTTCAATTTGGACAATGATGGGTCATTTATATCAGTACGATATTTGTTTTGAAATTTAGTCAAATTTCCACAATCATCACATTTTTTACCACCAACACATTTATTTTCGTAAAATAATTCATGGCTTCTCTTCCACATATAATTTGAGATATGAAATTACGGAAACTAGAAGGAGGATGTGAATCTTTCCAAAATTTTCTACCAAAATTAAGGAATGTGTCATAATATAACTGAAATTCCACATGATAATGACAATAACAAGTGTCTTATACGGTGATAGGTTTTACATACCATGGTTTTTGTTGAACAAAAGCACTGATTGAGACATCAATTTCACGATTCTCTTCTTTGAACTTGTTGAACAACTCTATCTGAGTGGTGTCTAAGAATTTTTTTCATGTTCTTCGTACTAATTTTGTGTTATTATTATTCGCATCACATCCCTTGCATTTGGTGAAACACGTGAATTTTTCTTCCAATATTCATATATTATTGTTTTTTTAACATTTTCTCCAGGTCTATCTTTGTATGGTTGCCTAAAAATAGCTCTCCAACAAGTGAGTTCATCATTTACATCTATTTGGAACCGAAATTTCCGATGTTTGTACAAATTTTTTCGTGAGGTTCCTAATGCTCGTGCCATAGATTTTACCAAGCGATTATCTTTAGTACTTGATGAAACCACTACCATATGTATTGCTCTACATGCAACTGAAACATTTTTCTGTCTAGATCTTATAAGTGAATTTATAGCACTATTTATATTTTGTATCACATTTTCCTTCATTTTTTTTATCTTTTTTATTTTATTTTTGAATACCCAATAAAGTCGTAGCTTCTTTTAATTTCCTTAATGGTAGGAGACCTTTCAACATTTGGGCTTGAACTGTCACATTTTCCTTTATGAAGTACATATCAAAAATGTTTTTAACACGATATCGTATAACATGGTCAGCTCTTTTATCTCCATATGTGTGAGTGTCAACATTTTCTAACATCTCATTATCGACATTGATTTCATCTCTACATATTTGAATTAATAGTACACAATAAGTTTGCATATTCAATAAATAACTAAATTAATAAATATGTATAATTTCAATAATACGTGCATGTGTTATATATATATATATATATACCTTGTGAATCAATTTCTTCAATTGCATTTCTTTCAACATTTTTGCCATCTTCAATCATTGGTTCTTTTTCACTTTCTCTTTCAAAATTTTGTATCCCATCATCAATGTTTTGAGGAAGATCTCTCTCTGTTTACATTGCAAAATATTTTTCAAATTAGTTCATCAAATAAAAATTAAGCTTCACATTTTACACTAGGATAATTTTAAATATCAAATTCATAATATTTACATTTACATACTTGCTTCAACTTCTAGTTGAGGTTGATTTTCCATTTCAATATTTGAGAGTGCTTCTCTCTTTCTTTTGTGATATTCTCTCTCCTCTTCTCTACGTTCCTCAGGGTCTCTTATTCGATCATATTTTCTCGTGCAATTCTTTCGATTTCCCATGATAATAGAGTATGAAGTTCAAAAAATTTCCTTCAAAAATTTAGACAAAAACTCAATTAAAAAAATACATCACAAAATATTTAATTTAAAAAAAAAAAACTCATTTTAAAATTTTTGCATAAGATACATCAATCGAAAACACTTACTTTAAAAAAATCGAGAAAAAAATGTCTTATAAAAATGAAATGAAGCTCAAAATTTTTCCTTCCAAGTCCTGCAAAAAAAATTCATTTAAAAAGTTAGAAGAAAACTCATTTTAAAAATTTATTATAAAAGATTTACTTCAACCCAAAACTCGTACTCTAAAAATATGTCACTTCAAAAAATACCTCCAAAAAATGTCCATTGAAAATTAATTCGAACTTCTTTAAAAATGCCACTTTAAAAAATACCTCAAAAAAGCCTCTAAAGAATATCACTTTAAAAAATACCTCCAAAAAAATCCCTTTGAATATTAAGCCTAAAAAGAGTCCTTTCGAAATTAAGTCCAAAAAATGTCTTTTGGAAATTAAGCCCAAAAACCTCTAAAATCAAAATACATCCAAAAAAATGTCGTTTGAAAATTAAGCCCAAAACCTCTAAAAATAATGAAAATTAAGCCCAAAAATTCTAAAAACAAAATACCTTAAAAGCCAAAAAATATCTATTGGAAATTAAGCTCAAAAACCTCTAAAAACAAAATACATCCAAAAAATATGTCCTTTGAAAATTAAGCTTAAAACTTCTAAAAAAAAAATACGTTAGAAAAAAACCAATGAAAATTAAGCCCAAAAATTATAAAAACAAAATACCTTAAAAAAAAACAATGAGAATTAAGCCCAAAACCTCTAAAAACAAAACACCTTAAAAAAAATGAAGCCCAAAAAACATCCAAAAAATGTATTACATACTTGAAAGAAATGTCCTTTGAATGTTATGCCAAAAATTGCTTAAACCCAAAACAATCCTTTGCAAAATCAGACCTTTGTCTTTTGAATGTTATGCCAAAAATTGCTTAAACCCAAAACAATCCTTTGCAAAATCAGACCAAATGAAGAAATGTGAGAAATTATGTGAAAATAATGAATGCTTTTAATTCAATTTATGTTGCCACGAAATGTTATTTTGGAGGGGCTTTGTTGCATTTTTTGGCTGACAGAAAGTAAAGTAAAAGTTCGGCTGAACTTTTGTGTCGTTAGACTTGACAGGCCGTCGGCGCAAAAAACAATTCAGTTGAACTTTTTTTTAAAGTTCGTCCGAACTAACATGTCTGCAATTATGCAGAGCCAAGCTCTGAATACATTTCTTCAACTTTGGACTGATTAAACTCCATGAAACTTTCTAAATTAACTGTCGGAACCAAGACAAGCATTTGAAAAATTCAATCTACTTTCAGGAAATATTACTTTTATGGAATTTCATAAATATTTACTAATTTTAATTAATTTTGTAATAAAATGAGTGCAAACAATTTCTGAAGGTCATTATGATACAGTGAAATCCATATTCTGTATCTTCCAAAATACATTGCAAAAAAAATTGAAAAATTTATGGTGCATTACATTGGTCTGTCGTCTGTAATGGGTAGTTTTTAGATTTTTAGTTTATAACTTATATGTTGAGAAATTTCGTGTGTCACGAAACATATTCAAAATATGCAGTTTTTTCATATTGGATCCATTCAAAAAATTCTAGTAATTGTGATATGCACGAGTTGGTTTTGTAAATATATCGAAACCCGTTAGTCATCAGTATTTTTCACATGTTAGTGATGACTATATCCATAGCTGAGTTTTCTAGAAGCTGATTTCCATATGTCAATTTGTCATCTAGAAAACCCTCATAAAACTTTTTTCGCCCTCTTACTTTTCAGTCCGCCCATGTCAAAGTTAAAACTCATTATCACTATCCTTTCTAGCTTTAGCCCTACTGGTCTGCCCATCAGCTCTAAAAGGAAAATCCAAGTCTGTTTCAAAAGCCTCCCCTAAGTTAGGAAGTGGCGCTTTAAGGCATTTTACCCTTGGCAACCATCAAATAGCCAAAAACCTCCATCTGCTACAGACCAATCATGACAGACCTCCCACTCTGCAAATCAAGTTGATCACAGCTCTAAGTCGCGCCACTCACACACCCCTAGGTCTCAGCACTGCATAAACCACAGTCTCAAGCTGATTATTAGGTGTTTCACAGTGTTTTATGGATTCTACAAAGGCAGGAAATATAACATCATCTCAGAAGAAATTGCTTGAATCTACATTTAGAAGAACAGCTGCTTCTAAATGTAACATGAGCCTGAGATATATCTGCAAAACAGAGAGTCACTCATCAAGACCTTGCAGTTTCCTTCCAGCATGAAAATCACAGTAAGAGAAAGACACCACTGTCACAGCAAACTGGTAATTTGTCATGGCCAAGAACCTCCTTCATTTACAAGCAGAGGGTTAGGGCACCTCCTTCATCTATAAGCAGAGGGCGCTGGCCAGTATTGACTTTAAGGATTGCAAAAGCCCAGGCAGAAGAAAAGGTGTTTGTTTTTCAAAGGGTGCTGACCTCCATAGTCACAGAGACTATCTTTCAAATAATTTGTCATAAGTTGACCAAAGAAAATGATGACATTTCAGTTCCCCTCAGAGCAGTGCAGTGAGACAGTGACACCTTGACTAGGGTTTTTCTGAAGCACAGTAGTGATTGCAAGCAGAGGTGACAGTATTAATGTTTTTCAAGTTTGTTTGCTTACCATCACATCCAAGAAAAACCCTTGTCAGGCAGGCTTATCAAACAATCTTCAGATACTTTGCCAAGTGAAGGGCCTACTTCGTTCATGAGAAGATGGCCAAGGCATTGAATGTTTTTGAAGACTGATTGGTCAAAAGATGCAGTGGAAAGAGACAAAGAAAGAAAGAAAAAGTCTTTACACAGGTGAAAGATGGTGTTTATGTTTAAAAAAGTATTGGTTTTCCTACCCATAGGAAAATGTCTGTCAAACTATACCTCATAGTGGACAGGAGACAATTTGAATATGCAGGCCATTGATACAAAAAAGGGGTAGTTTCCCTAGGAGAAGGGGTCAAACCACACCTCGCTGTCACATGCCAAGAAGTCTAAAAGAGCTCCTTTCAAGTAAACAAAGAAATATAGTATGAATGGATGCAACCAAAATATGGCACTTACAATCAAAGAAGGAACTTATGGATCACCTGGAAGAAGAAACTGTCACCATGTATAAGAGAAAGCTTTTGTCAAAGCCTGCTCATCAAATAACCTTCAGCAGATTAAGACAGAGGTTTTGGAAATAAGTTTCATTAGCTCTGGAGCAGCATTCAAAACCCATGAAGCGCTTCACTATTACAATCCAAGTGAAAAAGAATTGTAAAGGGAATCCCCTTTTTCAGTAGACAGAGGATGATTGAACTTAAAGTCAATACAATTGTATTTTTGCATCTACAGTCAAAAGACACCTACAAGAGTCTGTAAAACCAAGCTTAAAAGGTAAAGGGCTCTACAAGTTCCAAAGCATAGCAAATACAAGAGTACTTTGGTTTAATTCTTCAGGCTTTAAAAATCACCAAAGAAAGAATCCACATACCACTGCTGCAGGAGGAGGCATTTCTTCAAAGCAAGGAATAGTCAAAGTTTCAAAGGACATTTTATCACAAGTCATCATCTGGGTTTTGAAGACTTTGGAAAGCATGGAAAATTATATAATGTGTTGTGAGTAGAGGAATGTAGTGAAAGTGCCTCTAAAAGACCACAGGAGCTTTCTTTGAAATCGTAGCAAATTTGACACCGCAGAAGGGCAGTTGAAGAAGCAAGTAAAGACCGAGGCTGTCAAAACAGGTTGACAATACAAAACCTACCCTTTCAGAAACGAAGCAGTTTTCAGGTATTTTCTTGACAGTGTTAAAGTGGGGTTACTTTACATAATGAATATCACCAGAATTTTTAAACACAGTGGCAGAGATGGCATGAAGGTTATTAAGTTATTATTCAAGGTTTGAATCTCGGTGTTAAAGTTGTCACCCAAGAAACAAAACTGGCAGGAATCGCCCTTCGAACCCATGTGCATAAGTAAAACAGAGTTTGACCTTTCAAGCCATTTTTTGTTATAAAGAGGTTAATCCATGATTAACACGGTCTAAAAACATAGAAAATCTCCAATGCATGCATCGCTTATGAATCCAAGTTGCAGATACGCCGAGGGGTATTGTTGAAAAAGGTCAAAAAGGCTGTGAAAACCTTGCAAGAGCCAACCAAAAATTTCATTTTACATTTAAAAACAAAGGTGACCGTTGCAGAATTTGAAACGACATAAGAGCAAAGTCGAGGGTGAATTTGCATTTTCCAAATCACAAGTGAGTCTTCCTCTAAAGTTCTCAGCACCAAAACGAAGAAGACTGTAACGATTTTGAGCATTTTGCACACAGTTTCAAGTTTAAAACACCGCGCGACGTGCCTGGAAAACTGCGCGACGCGCCTGGAAGGAATTTTGCACAGGCAGTCAACGTACGCGCGACGCGCCTGTACAATTGCGCGACGCGCCTGTACACGGCGCCCGAACCCGACCCGACAGGCCGCCCGGGTTGTTTTGTGCGCGCCGTTCTTTCTCTGAAGAGTGCCGCGCAGGCCTAAAGACCTCCAGAGCTATCTCCGACACTCCACAAGGGTTGTTCATCAAGTTTGAAGGTATTCTTATATGCTTTTCCCCCGGTTTCAAAACTGCAAAGTGCTGTAAGGGTTTAAAAAGCCACTGTTCAAGTTTATAAAACTGAGGTTTGAATGTGATAATGAGGTTAGAAACAAACACCAAAGGGATAAATTGAGCACTATCACGAGTAACCATTGCAATTTGCCATCAAACTTGAGTTAGAAAATGTTCGGAATCTTTTAAGTTGTGTGTACTGTTTAAAGCAGAGAGGAAAATGAGGAGTTTCTAAAGGCGAAAATAGTCTGCCCCTATCTGAAACAAAATGATCATGAGATGAACCCTTGACTTAATATGACTGTTGCAAGGCCTTGACTGCCACCTTAAAGAAACTTCTTCAAATCACTGTCACCTTGTTCCTTATCAGTAAATCTGGCTGTATGCTCACACTGGGGGTTAACTCTGTATATGTATGACTCTGTTTAATGAAGTAACACACAAATAGAAGACAGTAAAGTATAAAAAAAAAGGGGTTCTGTCAAAAGAGCTGTTTATAAGTTGAAAGACCACAGGGTAAGGTTGCTCCTGCTCCTCATACAAAGACAGTTTTCACTGTGCAGTTGCTTGACTGACTTTGGGTCTTCATGCTTGTTTGATAAGTGGATGTTCAGGTAGAGCAAAGGATTTTTTCTACAAAGGCTAGGGTTACATTTATAAGGGGCCATTGATTGTTTTAAAAGAAGAAAACTCACATAGCCTCTGCCTAAAAAACTTTTGAAGTCTTTTAAACTCTGTCATCTTTGCTCAGGACTGTGATATTGACTGTCTAATCATACTATGGTTGATTGCACCATATGCAAGTTTGTTGAATGTTGGCACATTAATAAAGGCAGGTTTTAAATGATTGCAAGGTCTACCATGGGCAAAGATTAAGATGTATTGAGTGACCTCTTAACTTCTCAAGAACAAGGTGATTTTGACACTTCTCACAGCAAACTCCTCCTAGCAGTCTGCCCTTCATTTCACTGTATTATTTCTTACTGAGAAGTTGTTGACTGAGATATTTTCAAGGTGGAAGGCCACTTTCTGAAAGAGCAGGTTTTTAATGATTGGGAATTTTACCTTGGAGACACAGATATAGATGTGTTGACTGACCTCTAAAAATTCACAAGAAAAAAGTGATTTCTTAACACTGTGCACAGGGAATTTACCCAGCAGTCTGTCTCCTTTTTACTATATGGTATCCTATTGAGAAATCTGCCTGGCTGAGGTACATTCAAGGTAGAAGGCTACTTTTTAAGAGAGCAGAGGTTGTGTATTATAAGAAACTTGTTGCAAACCATCCAAATCACATTGTTTCTCTGTCAAAGTAGTACATTGACACAGTTTGACTCCAACAGGGCAGTTTACACAGTGAGGCAGTTTGTTTCTTCCAAAGCATATTCAGGTCAAAATGCCTCCAAGGCAAGACAACAGGAGCAGCATGACAGTGATAAATATGAGCAGCAGCAGGAAAAAGAGGGGAAGAGTGCTGAACAGCAGTAACTCAGTAGTGATAAACAGCAGTTTCAAGAAGCGCCCGGCACGGAAAGAGGAGAAAGGCACATCAGCACTTGATATTTTGGCCTCAGCTTCGGAGCATGTTGCTAGGGACCCTTGAGGGTCATGCGTGCCAATTTTGGGCCCATTTCGGCAACTTTTTGTTTTTTGGCATTTTTTGGGTTTTTGGTCGAAAACTCATAATTTCGCCATTTCAGTTTGAGGATTTTTCAAGGGAGAAGGATGATACCAGTTGATGCCATAATTCTATGAGCAGGTCCCCAGCGATTTTCAGAGCATTCGGAGATCATTCGCCCCCTCAAATTGGCGAAAAATGCTCACTTTTTGCACATTCTGCCCGTCATATCAGCAGTTTGTTATTTCCTGGCTTTTTACACAGGGGTACAGATTTGGAGGACTTCCGGGCATAAGATTGAGGTGATTTCAGTTGCACCGGAAATTAGAAATAGAAATATTTCCAACAAGCTATCATGAGCCTCGTTTCGACACCGGGAAGGCTGCCATTTGTCTCCAGCAAGTCAGGGGACCTTTTTCTGATGTAAATTTGAAGTATTTTTGCAAATTTTGAACCTCAAAAATCTGCTTTTTCCAAATGTGCGTTTAGCTATTTTTACACTTGGAAAATGATGAAAAGTCAATATAATTTCTTCTTTTAGCATTTTTTTAGATATTTTATGGGATATTCTGTGCCTTGGGCTTTGCAAAGCGTCAAGGACAAGTTTAGATATTTTGATTAGGCCAATGGGATAGCTAGTTGCTCCATGAGGTTTTCCTCACTCAAGCCTATTTATTCCACAAGGCTTCATTGTAAAAAAGAGGCTGAACTTGAGAGAAGAATCAATATATTGGTCATATGAGCTTTGAAGAACATATTTGTGTTATGATTTTTGGACTGCCTCTTGGATGCTTTTGATGAATGATGGAGGATTGTTGATGGATTCCATGACATGGTAGAATGGTATAGTGTTTCTTGCTTTGTTTTTGTCTTCTAGTTTTCACTCATAATACATGCCTCTTGCTGCTATAGATTAGTAGAGATTAAGTTTGAGATATTCCCATGGAGGCACCTCAAAGTTCCTGAATCTTCATAGCTTTATGTTTTCTTCTTCCTTAGTTATACTAAAGAATTCTTAACTGCTCTTTAGTAACTTAAGGTATTGTTGCTAGTTTTATTCATAAGTTCTATGCATGTTGAGTAGGATGTATGGTGTGCCCTACTTACCTATGATTGTCCATAGTTCTGTCCATGAAACTATCTCTTTGACTGATTAGTTTATCATCTTGTTGAACCAAGGAGGCCTAGTCCCGATCTAGCCCTTTGCCTAAAACTATGAAAGCTTGTTTGTCAAAGTGCCCAATAACTTAGAGACTATGTTTAGGCGTTCCGGCATAGTATTTTGAGTTTTTAGTCCTTCTTATGTGTTTTCCCCAAAGTCTGATAGCCATTTCCCAAAGTTAGAGGGTCTTATACTTCTATGTATGGCTGGAATGTTTGATTTCTATGTATTAATTAGCTCATAGTTACATCTAGCATGATTAATGGCTTGCTATAACATGTTTATGTCTGCTATCAACTAGTTACACTTGAAATCCCTCGTCTTTCACAAACTTGATGTTCATTTACTCCATTTTGCCCAAAGATCCTTTCTACCTTGAATCAAATCGGCCCTACAGCAGCCTTACATCATCATCTGATAGCTTTCCTTGACCTGTTTGACCCCATAGCCCAGTTGATTTAACTTCTTGTTATCCATTTTATATCTTTGATCAGTTTTATCCCTCACAAACTTAAAAACAAAAAACCAAAAACATACTTCATAACTAGCCTAATATCAAAACACCACAAGCAAACACACCGATATCTTTTACATCTAATAGAGAGAGCCCTCTCTGAGTCCAGGAAGGCTAGGTCCTCGGGCTCCAAAGCTTGGTTTGATGTTACATCGTCATTTGGCTCGCCAATCGGCCAAATCACGGGACCCTAACATAATGGCGATCACGGTGGGACTCTGAGTATTAAACAAACTTAGTTTCCCTAATCTTTAGAGACTTTTGAGAATATTAGCTGGCTGACTTATCCCACCGCTCTCTAACATAATGGCGATCACGGTGGGACTTTGAGTCAAAACATCCTAGGTATCCCTTAGGAACTCTCAAAATCTCAGTCAAACTTAGAAGAGTAGAATCTGGTTGTCTCACCATCCTAGCAAAATGATGAGTCAGTTATAGGAAACTCTTCCAAACCTCAGGACTACATAAAACTCAAAAAACCCCAAAAAACTCCCTTAGATTGGTTTTTGTAAGTATTGGTGGTGGACCATACACATATACCTCAAAACAACTAAAAATCCACCTGGCGACTCCACTAGCCTCCAGTAGGCCTTACTACCTTGCTAAATTTTAGAATACCATCTGATTTTGCCACCTCATCGCCACCCTAACATAATGGCGATCACGGTGGGACCTTATTGAGTTCATGATAGTCTAGCAAACTTTTATAGACTCCTTAGTCCTTCAAATTTTAACTTAAACCATCAGCCTTTAGAATCATTTAGTGTAAACTCTCTGCTTCACCATCTTAGCAAAGTGATGAATCAGTTTTATAACACTCTTACATCCTAGGCTGCACATAAAACTCAGAAAAAACCACAAAAAACTCCCTTAGATTGGCTTTTGACATTACTGGTGGTGGACCATACAAATATACCTCAAGACAATTGACATTCCACCTGGCGACTCCACTAACCTCTAGTAGGCCTTACTATTTTACCAAACTCTAGGTTACTATCCAATAGACCTACCCCATCGCTCACTAACATAGCGGGAGATGGTGGGACACTGAGTACATAATAGTCTAGCAAACTCTTGTAAGACTTTTTGGTCCGTTAGATACTTAAACAAGCAAGCAGCCCATAGACCCTTTTAGAGTAAACTCTTTTTGTTCTCATCACCCTAGCAAAGTGTTGAAACAAGTCTAGGATACTTTAAACAAACCAAGGGGGCCGTCGTTGAGGAAATCCTCCTCGTAATCTTAGAGGGGCGATCCCTACTAGCCCAGCAGGGGTCTAGCAACAAACAAACAATGCTATGACGCAAGCTCCTAGTTACGAAATGAAAGACTTGGGATAAGAGCCTACCTGGATTCCAACGCTAGATCTGAAGAAGAAGATGCCCCCGTCCTTCAGCCCTGGTAGATCACAACCCTTCCACGATCTCCGTGGACGAACACCTGCACACAGAAGAGACGAACAGATACATGCATAGGAACCAGCATACGTAACTAAATATCGGTCAGAAAAGATATTACTCGCATTAACATGATTGCAAAAAGAGTGGAACCATAATCATAGTCATCTATTAAAGTGATAAACGAATAGAAGTTACAACCAAGTTCTGACGTCGCAGCTTCCTTCGAACGGGTCTCCGGTTGTCCACGTCTCGCAAAGCTCGCCAAGGAAAGGGAAACCTCTCCAGAGTCTCGTAACAATGGTCTCCTTGCTTAATGGGCCTTAAGGGAAAGAAGGGATTCTTTACGGCACAAAGGCACTTGGGAATAGGGAGATGCAAAGCTTCAGCACTTCAAGACTAGCTTGCCATGGATCTGAGCAAGCTTTTATAGATGGGGAAGGAGGGAGTTGGGATCCCTATTATTATGGGATTGGCCCTATCAACAAGGAAGGTTCTATGGGAGGTGGCAAAACCAATTCCCTTCCATAGAACTCCCGCAGCCAAACCTCCCAACTCAAGATAGGCAGTGGTTTGTGAGTTTGTTTGAACTCAACTTCCGCCATCCATATTTAAAAACAGTCCCTAAAATGGGTGGCGCGATTGCTGCTCTATGACAGAGCGCCAAGTGGCGCGACCTCTTTACAGGATTTCCCTGATTGGCGCGAGCACTGAACTGTCTACCCGCGCCAATGCAAAAAGAGCTGTTTTTCATGGATTTGCAAGGAGATGTCTCAAGGGGAAATGAAGCTCATACTCAGAGGGATGCATTGATGATGTTTTCAAGGCATGACAGTGTTCACAGGTCACATAATGGGTCCTCCATTGTGCGGGACGGGGAATGGTAGGGACGGTGACAAATTACTGTGTAACAGATGCCCCCTAAAGCATGAGGCCCGAGAGAGAGAGGGTGAAATGCTTTACGAGAACATGTCCAACTGAAGGCCCGCCGTCGGAAAACACACGAAAGATACAACTGATATCTCAAGTACATGATGTATATATATGGTATGGACGCAGCCATCCGAACAGAGTATGCTATAATCCGGATCTAGGGTATGGGCGCAGCCATCCAACTAAGATCAAGCAAATAGACTCAGGTATGGTCGCAGCCATCCAATCAGTGAGTCATGTACATAATGATAATAATCCACAATCGCAGCCTGGATTACAACAGACACAATCCAGGGTCTTGCGCTCCATCTCGACCCGAACAAGTACAAGTTCTAGCATGCGAATGTGTGAGCTGGTGTCGAACATGCAAGAACATCGTCTGATTACCAGCCAATGATGAAAGCTGTTAACAGACGCGAGAGAAACCACCAATAATGACGATGGTCCTCAAGGTACTACAGGTACAATCTACGGCGTGTGAATAAATGAGCTGACGTCGAACACCCGCAGAATCACCCGATCGGAGGCCAATGATGAAAACCTCACGTCGAATGCGACGAACCTGCCATTGAGGCATGCAGGCTCCAAGGTACCATCAGGAGTCTCTAGACCAACTTCCTGGATAATGAGTTGAAGTCGACAGGAAGTGATCTTGATCGAAGGTGGGCCATAATGATTCCCACATCATCGACACGAGACAGAGGAACATAATGTTTTGTTGTGAATCGGGGCCATATGAGAAACAGAGGAAGGTTGATATTCGCAGAGGCCAACTTCTCTTGAACATATAAACGGCACGACAATGGACTTGGCAGTATTTGACATCAACGGATCAAAGGTCATGGCGACGAGGCAGTGAACAGATGAGAGGTCAAAAGAGATTACCCAAACCCATGGAAGCAAAGTGAAACAACGAGGTGAGATGTCCCCAACCCGACACGAATGCAGACAAGTGCCATGTTCAAGAGCGACATACTGCCGACGATAACGACGATGGTTCCATTTTTCCCCCACCATTTCTGGCGAGTACCCCAATTATTTTTGATGACAAGCTTGAAAGGGATAGCATATGCTTGTAATATAAGTCCGCCCTTCGGGCGAATCCATCCTAGTGCATTTAACGAGTCCTAGGAAGGAGAAACTCGGAGAACGTCATTGCGACGGAATCCAATGTCATCAGGGTTTAACGAGTCCGACAAAGGAAGAACTCGGCGTCTTTTCATATTTAGAGAGTTTGAAAAGACAGCTGAAAAGAAAACTCCACAGGTCCATTTTCGTAAATAGTTCCCCAGATCCGAAAAGGTAGAAAACAATATCCGGGAAAACCTCCTAGTCGCGATAGGCTAGGGTATTCCTTTTTCGTAATCGATCCAGCCCAGCCCGAAAAAGGGTTAAACTTATACTAGGTGAATGTCGATTCGTGTCCATTTTAACGAGATCGAAACGACAAGGGCCTCGGCGATCTTTTCATATTTAGAGAGTCAGAAAAGAGCTGAAAGATGACTCCAGAGTGACATTTTCGTGTATTTACCGAGTCCGAAAAAGTATAAAATACAACTCGTTTCCACCTTCTAAGTCGCAAAAACCTGTCACTGCACATACCCAACAAGCGTAAAATCCATTTTCGACATAATACATGCAAATATTTGACAAGAAATAACTTTTAAAACACATTTTAACATCGAAAAGTTATAAATATGTCCAATGGTAAAAAATGAAATTACTTCTTACTATTTACCTTGTGGAGAGTAGCAGTGGTCCATTTGGAGCAGAATCTTCTGACGGCGATTGCGACCGATCCAGGCAACCATTCAGCGTCTCGTCTGTGATAGGTAAGAGGCGCTCCTTTTCTCTTTCTTTCCATGCATTTTTTAATGAATTCCCCTTAGAAATCAGCTCTGTAAGGGCACTCTTGAATTTTTAGGGCCGGCCCAAGTGGCGCGGGTATCGGGCACGGACCCGCGCCACTGAGCTCTTTTTATCAAAGGGCCCGCGCCACATGGCGCGAATGTCAGCAAAACAGTCGCGCCAGCGGCGCAACCCAAATTTCCGCCTAAAAATCCTCTATTTATGCCAAATTTCTTGAATTTTTAAGCTCACAGAAGATCTAATTAAGGGCTTTGAACCATGTGAATGCAGATAAACAGTCAGAATGGTGATTGAATGGAAGGAACGGGAACACGGAGATGAGGACGAAGAGGCCATGCAAAATGAGAATTGCATGAATGCTCTAAGGGACTGTGGCTTAAAGAAATTCTTCCTCACGCCATGCTTACGAGCTCGGCCTGAGCTCCTCCAATATTTGATCAACCTCTGGGATGAAAATGACCAGGTATTCAGAATACGAGACCAGGTGTTGGAATTGGAGGTCACCGACATTTACTTTTTTACCGGATTATCCCGCAGGGGTCCAATCCCTGTACTGACTGGGAGCAGACCATCAGGGGAGAAGATGGAAGAAGTAATGGCGCGGGTGTGCCGTGGGGCACAAACAGGAACAGGGAGTAAGAAGGTGTACATCTCGACCATCCCCGACCTAGCACTGAGAATTGTACTCCACACCATTATGCGGGCTGCTGGATCGCAGGCACCGCACGAGGCTACAAAGACTCAACTCTTACTGGCCTCAGAATGCATGGGTCCCCGACTGTATGACTGGGCAACAGCTGTCACCATCAACATGAAAAGGCAGCTCACAAAGTGCAAAAAGGGCAAACTGAAGCAGTTTGGGTATGGTTCCATCTTGGTATCATTCATTCTGGAACGCATACCAACCTTCCAGGGCCAAGAGGCCCCTGTGGCGAGTCCAGTACCACGAGAGCCGAGAATGGCTCGCTGGGCAGCACTGATGCCCAGATCTGGAGGCGGGCAACAGATGTCCTGGAAGCCCGAGTTCTTGAGATGGATACGGCGCCAACTGATCGTTGTGGAAGATTGGCCCTATGCGGGAACTGACTTTACAGGGGACCCGGATCTCCCGCTACCAGAAGGAGACCACTGGGACGAAGAGCTGGGTAAGACCTCATATTTTTGATTTTATGTTTATATGATTTTTGTTAATACACGGTTTTCTTAACACAAATATACATGCATGCAGATGTAGGACCTGAGAGACCAGCCGGGATGTCTCCTATCTTCCGGAGGACACAGCTCGCCCCTGAGATCCAGGGGGAAGGTGCCGGAGGAGGGGCACTGGTTCAGAACCTTGAGGGGATCGTTCATGGGATCCCAGACTATGCCCGACTGTCAGATGTACCACTGGAGTACCAGCGCCATACGGTGGGAGTCCCAAATCGACTCCACCGAATCCTGAGGCGGCTAGTGCGTGCAGTAACGTGCTATCATGAGCACCATGCTGATTAGTCTCTAGGATTTAGCCACACCTATTTTTGAGAGACTCAGTGTCTCCGGATGTATTAAGACACTTATGTATATTTTTTGAGTTTTATGTGACACACTTCTATGTAAACATTTCGATATCTATATATGCATATCTATTTCCGGATGAGTCTTCTTTACATGTGATGATGATTTATAAATTGCGCAAATGTCTATCTAACACCAAATTTGCTACTGTATCTGCTAATGCATTCAAATGCCTGGGTATATGATGATATGTAATATATTCAAAATTCCTTTCCAGTAATCGAATACGCAAATACAATCGTAAAATGGACGGGTTTCTTACCGAATAGTGCCCGTTTAGCTGCAACACTACAAGCTGTGAATCTAGGTACACGAGCAATTCACGGATACCAAGGTTTGCTGCCTCGGTTAATAATTCCAACACGGCGCTATATTCCGCGATATTGTTCGTGGTACGTCCTAAACAAACACCTTGCAGGTCGATCAACTCACCAGCAAGATCGTAGATTACCCAGGCTGCAGAAGACAGATTCCTGGTACTGCGGGAGGCACCGTCCGTGAAACCAACAAATGGATGAGTAGACATCTGCACAACCAGGAAGACCCGATCAGCAGAAAGACGTTTACAAAGCACACCACACCATGCACACAAATGACAATCACACACCTATGTACACACACCACACCAAGAAATCATTTCAGGCGTAGTACTTCTTAAGGTACAACCCATTCCTGGGCTGCGCCAACGGAACTCCTTCGTAGTCTATAAGCTCGTAGGCCCCATTTTTCAACACACGTTTTACTATATAGGGACCGTGCCACATGGGCTGGAGTTTACCGGCACCAAGCTTATCATGTGCCTGATCGTACAAGAGGACTAGGTCTCCTTCAATGAAAGAACGGGGAGAAATAGATTGATCAAAATGAGATTTGACCCTCTTCTTTTGTGCTTCGATGATCAAAGCAGCTAGACGACGGGTTTCATCCAACCGTTCAAGATACAGAAGACGCTCTTCCTCAGGAGAAGTATCCTGTAAGAGCTCCACAGCTAACTTAAGCGAAGGAATTTCACATTCAACCGGCAAAGTAGCTTCCAGACCGTACACCAGTTGGAATGGTGTGAATCCGGTTGCACTTTTCGCAGATGTTCGGTATGCCCATAGAGCTAAGAACAGTTGGAGATGCCAACTGGATTTATGAATCCCAACTGTTCGTTGAAGCATAGTGACCAAAACCTTGTTCACCGCTTCAACCTGACCGTTAGCTTGAGGGTAGTATGGAATTGAGCTGTCGTGACGCAGGCCCAACGCAGCTGTCAGCTCCGCCATCATGTAATCACGGAAATGAGTACCATGATCAGTGACGATAGCTTGAGGGACCCCGAATCGTTCAATAACATGGTTGAATAAAAAAGAAGCAGCCGTTCTTCCGTTAGCAGCAAGTGTAGGCATCGCCTCGGCCCACTTAGTGAAGTAGTCGACGGCGACGATGATATACGCATGCCCCCCGGCCGAGTGAGGGTTACACGTCATAAAATCTACGCCCCATTTCGCGAAAGGGCCGACGGAAATAACGGGATGCAAAGGCAACGGCGGCGCGCGCATCTTGCGCTGAAAAATCTGGCACGGATGGCATTTTCGGACTGCAGTGATGCAATCCTTGAATATAGACGGCCAGAAGTAACCTGCCCTCAGAATCTTTTGGGCAGTGGCATATCCGGACATGTGTCCACCACAGGCGCCACTGTGGCAGTCATTCAAGACTTTCTCAGCCTCGTCCAATGTAAGGCATCGTCGGAGCACCGAATCTACTCCAATACGATATAGGGTATCTCCCACTATGCGGTAGGGTTGGGACTGGTGCCGAATCCGACGGCGTGCGGCTTTATCCAACTCAGACCGGAATGTCGCGGTCTGAAGATACACTATGATGTCCCCGTACCAAGGATCACGAGTATCGATAAGAAACAACGTTTCGTCCGGAATATGATCTTCAGAGTGTTTAGGAAGAGAGTCTGTAGGGAGAGAACAAATCAAATCCGCGAAGACCAGTGATTTAGTTGACTTGGCAGTGGTGAACTCCAAATCAAACTCCTGCAGGATGACGATCCATTTGGAGTACTTGCCCCCCAGCAATTGTCTAGAAAGAATATATGTCATGGGGTTGCGGTCTGAAACCACTGTTATCGTACGCAAAAGGATGTAATGGCGAAAGCGTTGTACGGCGTGTACGGCTGCTAAGGCCAACTTCTCGACATGTGCATAACGCGTTTCCGGGTCGAGAAGGTTCCGAGAGAGGTAATAAACAACATGTTCATCACCGTTCTCGTCATCCTGCACCAAGACCATGGCGATGGTGCTTAATGCGGCGACTAGATACAAAGTAAAGTCGCAGTGGTAGTCCGGAGGACGAAGCAACGGAGCATTGACGAGCAATGTCTTCAGCTTCTCAAAGGATTCTTGAGCGATTTCGTCCCAATGAAAGGGAACATTCTGCTTTAACAAACGAGTGAATCCTTTGGCCACCTCGGCGTAATTCGGGATGAAACGCCTAAGAAAATTCGCTTTCCCTTGCAGACTCTGCAACTGATAAAGGGAGGAGGGTGACGGGAGATTTATAATGGCCTCAACCTTCAGAGGGTCGAGGCGAATTCCATCTTTCGAGACTATAAAGCCTAAGAGACGGCCAGAGTCGACGCAGAAGACGCACTTATGAGGATTCAGCCTAATATTGTAGCGTCTGCAACGAAGAAATATCTGGCGAAGATGTTCCGGATGATCCTCTCGCTTACCCGAATGGGCAGGCAAGTCGTCCAGATAAGGCTGGACACTATGGCGAATATCATGAAAAGCATATGACATGGCACGTTGAAACGTGGCGCCAGCGTTCTTTAAGCCGAACGGGAGTTTTTTATATGCAAAAGTGCCCCACGGACAGATGAATGTGGTCTTATGTTGATCCTCGGGTGCAATGTTAATCTGGTTGTAACCTGAGAAACCGTCCATTAAGGAGTAGATCTCACTTCCGGCGCAATCGTCGATAATCTGATCGATAAACGGAGTGGGATAATTGTCCTTCGGACAGGCGCGATTGATATCGCGATAATCTACACAGACTCGAATGGTACCCTGCTTTTTATCGACGGGGACGATATTGGACACCCATTCTGTAAGGGGGATAGGATAAATAAACCCCGCGTTCAGAAGTTTTTCAACTTCTGCCTTGATAGCGGCGGCTTTCCGAGGATGCATGGGACGCAAGCGTTGGCGCACGGGTTTCGCACCCGGATAGGTTGGAATTTCGTGCACGACAATACTAGGATCAATTCCCGACATTTCCTCGTAGGACCATGTAAAAACATCTCTGAACTCTTTGAAAAGTTCCGTATAGACCTGGATCTCTTCGGGAGAACAGGTCACACCCACATGAATGTTCTCAACAATCCCTGGTTTAACAGAGATGTTGATAGGAATCGTTTGAGTAATGTTACTCAGATTGCCTTCCGAAAAGACCTCATGCGTCAAGATCGGTGTTTGAAGAGGAGGGGAAGGAACCTGAGTAGCATAGCGCTCGAGACAATCCGTCATTGCCCCCAAGCTAGGCATAAACGAGGAATGATGATGCCCATCGCCCCAAGGTAGCTCCTCCAGAGACATAGTTTCAATTATAGCCTCATCTGAGGGAAAAGTCTCTCTAAGAGGATCAGGCGAATCAGCCTGACCAAGCCAGGGGGATTGTGAGTAGACGTCAAGAGCCATGCTCATCGGAGCATGCTGAGGAGGTGGAGGGTCCGATGCAGCAAAAATCTCACAGTAGCTGATCTCTACTGGCGTTAAAGGCATGGACTCTCCAAGCTCATATACCTGCTCAGGTGTAGGAATCAGCCAGGGGTCATCAGTCCTGGACAACATGTTGACTTGAGCGGTATTCGGTGGCGGCGCAGGGAAAATACCCATGAGGATTGGGTCTTTGAAAAGACCAGGTCCTATGCTGTCTGGTGGATTCGGAATTTGATCCACATACGGCACGTTGTTCTCGGAGTTCGAGGTAAAAAATGACAACTGGTCTACTGTGACAATCTTGCCCTCGTGAGGGAACTTGATGAATCGAAAGACAGTAGACGGCACGCAGAGCATGGCATGGGTCCAGCTGCGACCAAGAAGTATGTTGTAGTTGAGTTTAGCGTCAACTACTTCTACTTCCACGTTGACGGTTTTTCCTTGTAATGTAATCGCCAGACTCTCGAGAACTCCCAGGGGTTTAGATTCCCGGCCATCAAATGCCTCAAGGGCATTGGGAGATGACGATAAAGTTGGAGAACCGATGGCTTTCCAACAAGCGGAGGACATGACACAAGTAGATGCACCCTCATCTACGACGGCTCTGTGAACGTTCAGACCGTTAATCCCGACTTGAATAACCAAAGCGATTTGATGTGGAAGCCGGGGAGTAAAATTCTCCAGATCAAAGGTGAGAAGGCTCGAATCGGCGGGGTCAATACCACCGATGGCAGACAATAAAGCCTTCCGTTGTGAAGGACAACTCTGAAGAACCTCAAGTGCAGACATGGCACATGGCGCATGTGCCAGATCCTCAACAATACTGTAATGTTGAGCGGCACGAGCGTTTGGATTATAAGAGGATCTCCGAAGAACACCCTTGGGAGGTGGCTTCACAACGGGTTCGAGAGTCGGCTTCTCAATTTCCAATGAACCAGAAGCAGATGCGGGAGGCGGTCCATCCGCCACTGCCTTCCCGGGTGCCTGCTGTCGATTATTGTAATCCTTGGACCTCGTAGCGATAGTGATAGGTGCATTAGTCTTCATCATGAAAACTTGAGACCCAAACGGTACAGATGATGAACCTTGTTCGACCATCTGGGTCTGCTGAGATGGAAATGGCTCTTTTAAAACAACCGGAGTTCCCTTTGAGCCTTTAAGAAGTTGACTGACTTCGGATCGTCTTGGACAATCTTTAGTGTAATGGTCACCTTCACAGATGAGGCAAGGAAATTTCGGCTTACGTTGTGAGCCATCCTCAGACCGAGATTTAGATTCCGGTTTTGGGGCATCAGATTTTGATTTTCCTTTGCCCTTCTTCTTTCCCTTGGAGGATTTGTCCGCAGGATTGGCCTGAACGGCATTTACCTCCGCGGTTTTACCAGAATCGGATGAGGCGGGATTAGCAGAGGTATTGTTGGAAGAATTAGCCTTCTGCTTCCCATTCGAAGACTTCTTCGAATTTTGAGAAACGGAACCAATGACACCATCCACCGAAGGGGTGGGAGGGGCCTTTTTGGCTCCGGGCCGTGGTGCATCGGGCAGGATGTCATAAAGCGTGCCAGATTGTGAATAAATAAGATCCAAGTACTGGGCACGTGCGATAGCTTGTTCTTCCGTCACACACGCTCCCATTGCGATATCCTGAGCGATTTTGTTCACAAAGGAGGTGGTGAACCAGTGAGTCAAAATCTGATCAGGTATGTGAAACTTGATCAGTCGACGACGGCGCCGCCACTCATGGATGTGATCCAAGATGTGAGTGGCCGAGTCCTGCTTCAGGGAAGACAGGAGGTGCGTCCCAGTCTCATACCGGACTGGTAACTGGAAATGCGTGAGGAAAGCCATAGCTAACGAGTTGAAATCCTGAAAAATACCACGGGACAGCTCTATATACCACTTAGCAGCAGCTCATTGGCGTGCGTCCCGGGACGCGCAAACGACCGAATCGTCGGTCCAGAACGTGAAGCACACGGAGTGATAGGTCATGACATGCGCCTGAGGGTCTTCTCAGTTGCCCTCGAACTTGGAGACGGATCTTTGATGTCTTGAGAATGTGAAGGAGCCATGCTGGATTATGATTTATCGGATCATTGAGTCGACTTGGCTTGTCAGTAGATCCAAGGTAGCCGGAGCAGCAATGAAGTTAATTCCATGCAGTCCGAATAAGTCCGGGTACCCATGCTCCAGTGGACATGAAATATCACACACCCATGGGTTACGTAAACGTAGGATTCGGCCGTGAGGGCATAATTCGTATCGCGCAGACCAGTTTGGTTGCGTGCGCCATTTGGGTGGAACTGATCTTCAGGGTGTCTGATGTCTGCCACAGTTAGTGTCTGCTTTCAGTATAGCGAGCGTTTGGATTTAATTTGTGAGCATAGTTAGAACCGTGAGGAGGAGGAGGATACTGAGAGCCTCCAGAGCGGTTATAGTTCGGTTGAGATTGACCATGCGGATAATAACCACTCTGAGGATGAGTAGACTGCTGATAAGTGGAACCCTGCGGAGCCTGGTACGTAGGGCGCGGCTGTTGATTTGGCTGCGGCATTGAGTGAGCAGGCTGGTGAGCAGAGTGAACGGAATGAGGGGGCTGGCCTGAATGAACAGGTTGACCCGAATGAGGGGGTGCTCCTGAATGAACAGGTTGGCCCGAATGAGGGGGCGGCGCTGGTTGCGCAGGCTGACCCGGTTGTAAGTGAGCCCCAGGTTGCACCGAATAAGTCGGTTGGCCTGGAGGCGGGACACCGGTTGTACCGGATGACCCGGTTGGCCTGGTGGTGGAACAGGACCAGGTGCTTGCTGGAAACCAGTTTGACCCGAAGCAGAACCATAAAGTGGTCCTTGCTGATATGCAACGTTAGAGACAACAGGATACTGCGGTTGCATCGGTAAGGAAGGCTGGATTTGCCCCCCAGGTCCATAGGTCGGTCCCTGTTGATACCCCGGTTGAGGCTGAGCAGGTTGACCAGCAGGGTTATAATATGGTCCTTGCGGATTATAGAATGGCCCTTGCTGGCCCGCAGAGTAGCCTTGATTGGGCTGTCCCTGTGGGTCGTACTGATAGCCAGGTTGGCCTGCGGGTTGACCTTGGAAAGGTTGTGCCTGCAAGTTCTGAGCCTGGTTGTACGGTAAACCTTGAACATAAAGATAGGCCTCAGGAGCAGGGAGACGCAAAATGTCCCCATGCTCGTCAAGCTGACCCGGAAAACCATACACGGGGGTGCCGTCTTGTGCATAATGCGAGAAGAAAGACCGATAAGGATCTTGGGGGAGTTGTCCAGCTCCGGCGTTCGGCTGCTGCGAAAACAACCGATACTCCTCCGGAGAGATATTCTCCGGTATAGCAGTAGCTAGATAAATGTCCTCTGGAGTTGGCCCAGATCTAGAAGCAGATGCTGAGGTAACAGCAGAAGAGGCAGCCACACAAACAGTGGGTCGCACGGGAACAGAAGTGACGGGTGTCGAAGGAGACACCCCGGGTGTAGTAGCAGCTGGCCTCGAAGCAGGAGATGATATTCCCATAGAGGCAGCAGCCGAAATAATCTGACCCAGAGATCTGTATCCCTGTGGCAAAGAAGGACCAGCTGACGATGTGGTAGCCGGCTCAGACTCATCTCCCTCAAACAATCTACGAGGGACGCGCTGGTAGTCATCAGACCCGGGAATTTCCTCACCAGAATCACTCATGGTTGATCCTGCCGTTAAATCACGCAGAAGACGGCGAGGACTAGGAGGAAAAACAGCAGCAATAAACGGTGAACCCGATGTAAGAGAAAGGAAATCGGCTCCTAATCTCAATTCAGACACAGGGTCCGAAAAGGGCCAGTTGAACTCAACTGGTTCTCCAAAGGGTTGCTCGGCGAGGACCGGTCCCCCGTCAGGGAACTCGGAGACAACAGGCTGCTGTGGTTCAACAGAAGGCTCAGAAGCCCCTGAAGAATCGTCCGTGTAAGGACTACCAGTAGACGAAACCGAGGGTTCCGCCACCGTGACAAAAGACTAGAAGAAGAGAGCACACACACACACGGGCTGAAAACGAATAAAGGCACACGATCAAACAGTCACAAGCAATATCTAAGCGGGTGTGTTATCGTGGGAGATTGATTTTACCACATTGGAAAATAAACAAATTCTACCGTTTCATGTTTTAAGAGTCGAGAAACGATAAAAAGATGACTCTATCCCTTTCAGAGTTGACACAAGCGTGAAAGGACAAGCGCTTGACGGTCTTTTCAAGTTTAGGGAGTCAGAAAAGACCAAATGACTGCTCAGGAAAAACTAGGCACAAAGGGTGTACCAAATATCCGTGAACCGCAATATACACCTTGGTTTCAATAATGAAACAGAAATCGACCAAGGACTTTCCGTACGTGCAGGTAGTCTCCCCGAATGCTGTGTTCGGTGTATCACGGGTATAGGGCGGCAGACTCGGCTTCCTGTGGATAAAGGATTGAAAACCTATAGGGGTCTCCTTTTATATACGCGACGGTACGGGGAGCGCAAGTCCGTACTAGCGCTGTCTAAAGCCAACAGGCGAACGACAGCTGCTAGGTTTAACGACGCCGGAACACGTCTCTAGCCTAGACCTTCTAAATATGTTGCGTTAAGTTCCAATGTTGCCTTAGGTTAATTGAATGAATTTTATAGTTGATCTTCAATTAAGTTTCAATTTCCAGGCCTTATCGTATGTAGTGTCTCCTAAATGCAAGCTATATGCCACGATGCAACATTTCGTTTGATGAAAACTAGTTAAATGAGAGTTGAGAGCTTTTATACAAACGAAATGAACGGAATACAAACAAGAATGTCTCTAATGCAACTAATGCAATTGCACACTTTTCATTGAAACACTAATCACTAGTAATACGGAAAAGATGACAATTTGCACTAATTAAAAAACAAAAGAGACTATATATTTTTTTTGATTTTCAATGTTTAATGGCTAATGTGCACTGAAAACAAAAGGAACAATTCGAGAAATGATAACTAAGAGAGCGAAGCAAACAACATTCACTCAACCAAGCAAGCAACCAAATCTCCAAATCGACCCAAAGTCTCTCAAATCGAAGAAAGACTCGAAAACGCCCAATGGACCGTGTGATCTAGGTCCAAAGCAAGGGCAAACGAATTCTGAATGAAAGAATGAACAATCACTCAAAAGACGCAGAAAAACAATCAAAGATTGCTAAGAGAGCGTGGAGAATCAATCCACAAGTTGACAGGACAATCAAGACACCAAAACTCCCAAGGAGGGCTCGATTCACTATGCCACTAGATGCCCTAGGGCTCAAATCGTGAAATCGATAGACAAAGGCAAACAACCAAAGGATAGCGGTGAATTCCAGTCAAACAAGACTCCAATACACTCAAACAATCAAGAAATCAAGAAGAAAAGTACTGGTCAAGCTCAGAAAGCCAAAAATTGAAGAAACTCAAAAAAGTCACAGGGGTGGCGCGACTGTGGCCTTGAAACTAGCGCCAGAGGCCGAGTGGCGCGAGACAGACAAATGCAACACGCGCCAAGTGGCGCCACTGTCAGGTAAAAACTCGCGCCAGTCGAGTTCTTCAATGAAAATTAAAAAACAAGCTAATATGAAAAGAGACCAACACAAGCTAAGCAAACCAAGAGGCTAAAATAATGAAAGAATCCAACCCAGAAGGTTCATCAAGCAAGGAGAAACAATCAAAGCGAACCAATCATAAATGGGACAAGGAAAACCGGATGCTCCCCAGCGGAGTCGCCAATTTGTTGAGGAGGTAAATCCCCTCTGCGGACAGAGGCGATCCCTACTAGCCCAGCAGGGGTCTAGCAACAAACAAACAATGCTATGATGCAAGCTCCTAGTTACGAAATGAAAGACTTGGGATAAGAGCCTACCTGGATTCCAACGCTAGATCTGAAGAAGAAGATGCCCCCGTCCTTCAGCCCTGGAAGATCACAATTCTTCCACGATCTCCGTGGACGAACACCTGCACACAGAAGAGACGAACAGATACATGCATAGGAACCAGCATACGTAACTAAATATCGGTCGGAAAAGATATTACTCGCATTAACATGATTGCAAAAGGAGTGGAACCATAATCATAGTCATCTATTAAAGTGATAAACGAATAGAAGTTACAACCGAGTTCTGACGTCGCAGCCTCCTTCGTACGGGTCCCCGGTTGTCCACGTCTCGCAAAGCTCGCCAAGGAAAGGGAAACCTCTCCAGAGTCTCGTAACAATGGTCTCCTTGCTTAATGGGCCTTAAGGGAAAGAAGGGATTCTTTACAGCACCAAGGCACTTGGGAATAGGGAGATGCAAAGCTTCAGCACTTCAAGACTAGCTTGCCATGG
The DNA here is from genome assembly GCA_034641835.2 of Pinus albicaulis. Taxonomy (NCBI): domain Eukaryota; kingdom Viridiplantae; phylum Streptophyta; class Pinopsida; order Pinales; family Pinaceae; genus Pinus; species Pinus albicaulis. The sequence goes on from JAXQQM020068927.1 coordinate 47,889, forward strand.
ATCTGAGCAAGCTTTTATAGATGGGGAAGGAGGGAGTTGGGATCCCTATTATCATGGGATTGGCCCTATCAACAAGGAAGGTTCTATAGGAGGTGGCAAAACTACTTCCCTTCCATAGAACTCCCGCAGCCAAACCTCCCAACTCAAGATAGGCAATGGTTGTGAGTTTGTTTGAACTCAACTTCCGCCATCCATATTAAAAAACAGTCCCTAAAATGGGTGGCGCGATTGCTGCTCTATGACAGAGCGCCAAGTGGCGCGACCTCTTTACAGGATTTCCCTGATTGGCGCGAGCACTGAACTGTCTACCCGCGCCAATGCAAAAAGAGCTGTTTTTCATGGATTTTGCAAGGAGGAGATGTCTCAAGGGGAAATGAAGCTCATACTCAGAGGGATGCAATGATGATGTTTTCAGTGCATGACAGTGTTCACAGGTCACATTATGGGTCCTCCATTGTGCGGGACGGGGAATGGTAAGGATTCGTGACAAATTACCGTGGTAATGTACCGGCACATAAATTCGTAAAATCTAAAAATATTTCAGACAAGCACGGTGGACCACAGAGTTGGCCTCACAAACAACCCAGTTCCACCTGGCGACTCTACTAATCCTTCCCTTTTATTTTGACCACCCTTCACCTTAGTAGAACTTTAGAGAGACCACTCATCCAGAACATTCATCAATACCATTCTCTCTAAACTCTAGATCCAAAATCTGGCTTCACGAAGAATCAACACCAGATCCCATCCAGACCCAAATCCCCCTATCATAGTAGATGACCCAGAGAAGATTTTGTGGCAAGCTTCCGAAACTGACCATCTAGCTACTGGTAGACCCATCCGTAAAACAAGATCAGTACCTAAACATCTCACTATCCTACCAGATTCACCTTTTGAATTAGAGTCATCACAAACTCTTCCCAGAAGCAAATCATATAGTAAGATAAAATTTGATGATCTTGAACCCCTAAACCCACCACAGAGTCCTAGTAGAGAAGCTTCACCTACCACTCCTCCTGACCTCCAGCTTCTCTATCAATTTGGCTCCTATCATCCCAGATCTGCTCAAAACCAGATCACTAGTCCAAGTTCATCCGCCACACCTGGTCAAACCACCACTGTTCAAACCACCTCATCTCAGCCTACTAGTCCTCATCTTGTACATCATCCATTAGCTCCCATCATGGCAGCCTGGTATGCACCTTTGGTGTTGCCACCGCCTTTGGCTCCTCTCCCAAATAAATATCAAGACAAAATCCCACACTTTACCGGAGAAGACACCACCACACCTCAACAGCATATAAGTAGGATGACTGATGCTTATGAATACCTGGAGGTACAAGACGAGACCGTCAGAATGAGAATATTCGCCCAAAGTCTTGGTGGTGAACCCAAAACATGGTTCAAAAGCTTAACTCCAAACAGTATCCATGATATCCCAGAACTACATCAAGTCTTCAGAAATAGGTGGGAAATCCGAAGAAACCCCATTCAAATCTTGTCAGAATATAACAACCTAAAACGGGAAAATGTGGAAAGTGTCCAAGCTTACTGTACTAGGTTCAATAGTGTATATAACTCCCTCCCACCTCATTTCAAACCCCCACTTGGTTTAGCCTTGGAAAAATTCCCCAAGGGTTTTGATCCAGACATGACATATCATCTGAGAGACAAAGATCCCCCCACCCTAGAGGAAATGCAACAAATAGCCATAAAAGCAGGTGCCAACTTAGCAGAAAAAAGAGCTAGGACTAGATCAGAAAGAAGGGTCACATATAAAGACGAGGGTTCCACTTCATCACCTTCCCTAGATCCTAGAATAGATGACTTAGTCAAAACCATGGCCCTAATGTGGGAAAGGATAAATGAAAAGGCTCCTGTTAGGGACAACCAACCAAACCCTCCAAACAGAAACCAGAACCAAAACTTTAGGAGGGAACAGCCCCAAAACAGACCAAGAGAAAATGACCAACATATTAGGCCACCATTCAATGAAAACTATGTGGAAGAGGATGACAGGGACACAGAACCTCTTGATGAACATCATTTAAACCTCATAGGATCTGATAATGAGAGTGAGGTGTATCTCACAGAAGAAGAACAAGCGTTCTTTTCTCCTAATCAGGATGAGACCAACTATGAAGATCTCGACGACCCTGCCATAGATTTTCAGAATGCCATTATAGAGGCTCACAGGCAATATGACCTTAGAAGCAAAAGAAACCAAGCATGGAAAATTTTAGGGGCTAATATTCGCAAGTGGGCTAATTTTCTCCATGGTTTTTACAAAAAAAAGATTCGCCAATTTCCATTTTTTTATAAAAATGATTCGCCCAAATTTTACAATATAAAATTATTTTATGTTAAAAATCGCCAGCATTATATAGAAAATATATATAATATCATTATAAATTTGAGTAATTTTACAAATACATCAATAAATATTTTATAGTTTACATATTAGGGACAAGTGAGATTCGCCAAGTTTTTAAACTTCAAGATAATTTTCCATCCTTAAAATTATCCCTAAAAAGATAATTCCAAGAGAGGTAACTCAGATACTGCTAAGACCCCTGATACCATCCTCAAGAAAGCAATAAGCAGCGACAAAATCAAGGTGGAGAAAAATGAACAAAACAAAGCTAAAGTCACCCAAACTAGTCCTAACTCAGCTGTTCCTAGTACTTCCACAAAAGTTTCCGAAGCAACTATGGCAAACAAAATCCCAAAACAAAGCCAACAAACTCAGAACATAGAGAAGGTCGTGGCTGAAAAAACTGAAACAAACATATCTAAACTTCAGCTGCCTTTCAGCTTTGAAGGCGAAATCGCCAAGATCAAGATCACCATGCCTCTTACTGAACTCATTGCCCAAAAATCTTATAAATCCCAAGTACTAAAAGTCCTAAATCTAGGGAATGATGCAAACACTATTAATCTGGCTGATGACACTCCTGAAGTGTTGTTTGGTCCGAAGATAGAGGGAAAATTCCAAGAAGGAACTACTCTTCCATTTTACATTAGCCTAAACATCCACGACCAAATCCTCTACAATGCCATGATAGACTCCGGCGCCTCGCATAATCTTATGCCGAAGGTAGTAATGGAAAGACTAGGCCTGGAAATCACAAGACCATACAAAGGCTTGTATTCATTTGATTCGAGTAGAGTCAAATTCCTGGGTTTGATCAAAGACCTTTGTTTTAGTCTAGCCCAAATACCTGCAAAACATCTAATCATGGATATAGTAGTGGCAGACATCCCTCCCAAGTACGGGATGCTTCTATCCAGATCTTGGGGAGCCAAACTCCAAGGGAATATTCAACTAGACATGTCATACGCCACCATTCCTGTGTTCGGCCAGACCAGAATACTCTACCGAGAATCACACATGAAATACATGATTAGCAGTCAAGATAGGCCAGATAACATTCCAATGTGTTCCTTGCATTCCGACCTGAACTCTTTCATTATGCATATTGATGAAAACTTGGAGGAAGAGTCAGGAGAAACTGAAATAAACTTTGATCCACCACATCAATTGTCCCTGGTGCCTTATGATGAACTAGACACTCAAAACTATCATGATCATGAATAGCTGTGTCTTGAAGAAAGTAAGTATGTCCCTTCTAAAGTAGAATTAGAGCAAGAAGCACAAACCCTTATGTACTATCAAACAAATTACTCTAACCTTAGCCAAACACCAGAAATAACTTGCGGAAATTTTTTCAGGGTAAAGGATTTAGAAGACTTACACATTATAAACCTGTTCGGAACCCGGGAGCAAGAGAGTTTAATGTTTCTACCATACCTCAAAGATTTACCATCTTATGGATCATCCACCGCAAATGAAACTCTGACTATAACCTCAGCTGCTCAAAATCTAGAAAGAATGCCTGATAAACTTCTTATGAACAAGAATGATAGTTGCAGTTCCGGCATACCTGAGCTACTGAAATTGGCTCATCTTATGTCTTTTCATGAAGAACTCAGAAAAGCTAAAATTAGAAATCTCATGCAGAATACCAATTTCTACAGGAAAAACAAGGGAAAATACTGTGTCACTACCTTTCCCTCAAAGAACAACTTTGACGAGAGAAAACACAACAATCTGAAACAAACGGAAATAATCAGGGATAAAACAGATGGTCATAGAGTCTGCTTTGATTTTAGAAATAATATTGCATATCCCTATAACAGAAATTATGTTTTTTCTACCCAAGACCATGTTTCACCAACTAAAAGTGCTTTTAATCATGTGTTTTCGCAAGATGATGTTTTAGGTCATGTTCAAAAGATCCCCTTGCAAAGTAGACAGCTTAAAGATTTTTTCCAGTTTGCGGGAGGTAGATCTAATTTCAAGCTCAAAATTGTAAAACCACCCAATATCATAAATCTGTTCATGAAGGCCATGCTCCCGGTTTTAAATTTCTGCATTTTTGCATACCTTGATGATGTCATTATCTATTTCAAGAATGGCCAAGAGTACATGCATTACTTAAGGAAAATGTATAGTAAGGAAAGGAGTGGAAATCAGATATTCAAAGAGGTGCAGCGGGAAGATACCGGGTTGTTCAGAGATTCTTGCATGAATCCCTGTGTCATGTTAGAGAGAGAAAACTTCCCAAATTTTTCTTTTCAGGAGTTAAGTGGGCCAAGGGTGAGAGGAGATCCTTACGAGGATAAGATGCTTAAATTTCGTCATTTCCAAGATTTTTGAGTTTGGAACACTTTCATTCATTGTACATACCATTGTTTGAAATATTGAAAAGATAGAAAAGTCAAAAACAGTAAAAGATAGAAAAGTCAAAAACAGTAAAAGACAGAAAAGGGGGCAAGTGAAGATAGAAACAAAGGCCCCATGTTCCAAAAAATAGTCTTTCAGAAAGCGAGCAAGTCTAAATGCTGCTACTAGTGCTTCAAAGTCTTGTTCAGCTATCTAGCCTAATTATAGCTGAGCATGTTTAAATTTATTTGCTGATAAGTTAGTGAGTGCAAAGATAGTCAACATTGTGTAAGATTGACTTATCACAGAGCTTAGATTAGGGAGAGATTCTGGTTCCACATGCCTAAAACAGAACCAAAGAGAGAAGCGAGGGATGAAAAATACATTGTACATCTTAACCCCACTTGTCTAGTTTCCCTTTATTGCAAAATAACATTTGTGTGCAGCTTGTCTTTTATGCCGCAAATGCATGACAAATCAGACTGCCTAATCCTAATTTGATCATTTTGAATTTCATGTTTTAGATTAGAGAACAAAATCCTGTCAAACTGCTTAATCTTGACGGTCGATCTAGCATTAGGTAGAGTAATGAAGGAGTTCATCAGTTTAATCTGAACTCCCGGCAGATATAAGAGTAGAAATAGATAGGTTCATTTTGCAAAAAGAAAAAATATGCATTGTCAAAAGGCTGCTAGTTCAAATGCGCCAAAGAGAAGAAAAAATGTTAGGAAAGATAGTGGGGTAGGTAGAGGTATCATTGATGTTAACCATGCTGTCACTTTTTAGAAATAACATCAAAGAAGGGTAAATTTCTGTGTCAATGGATAAGGCACTGGTCTTCATAAGCCAAAAATCTGAAATTCTGGACACCTCCTGACGAGGAGCTGCCCTCCCCAAATGGAGCCACTGTTAGTCATCAATATTTTTCACATGTTAGTGATGACTATATCCATAACTAAGTTTTCTAGAAGCTGATTTCCATATGTCAATTTGTCATCTAGAAAACCCTCATAAAACTTTTTTCACCCTTTTATTTTTCAGTCTGCCCATGTCAAAGTTAAAGCCCATTATCACTATTTTTTCTAGCTTCAGCCCTACTGGTCTGCCCATCAGCTCTAAAAGGAAAATCCAAGTCTGTTTCAAAAGCCTCCCCTAAGTTAGGAAGTGGCGCTTTAAGACATTTTACCCTTGGCAACCATCAAAAGGCCAAAAAACCTCCATCTGCTACAGACCAATCATGACTGACCTCCCACTCTGCAAATCAAGTTGATCACAGCTCTAAGTCGCGCCACTTATACCCCTAGGTCTCAGCACTGCATAAACCACAATCTCAAGCTGATTATTAGGTGTTTCACAGTGTTTTATGGTTTCTACAAAGGCAGGAAATATAATTTCATCTCAGGAGAAAATTCTTGAATCTACATTCAGAAGAACAGCTTCTTCTCAATGTGAACATGAGCCTGAGATATATCTGCAAAACAGAGAGTCACTCATCAAAGACCTTGCAGCCTCCTTCCAGCATGAAAATCACAGTAAGAGAAAGACACCACTGTCACAGCAAACTGATAAATTGTCATGGCCACGAACCTCCTTCATTTACAAGCAGAGGGTTAAGGCGCCTCCTTCATCTACAAGCAGAGGGCGCTGGCCAGTATTGACTTTAAAGATTGCAAAAGCCCAGGCAGAAGAAAGGGTGGTTGTTTTTCAAAGGGTGCTAACCTCCATACTTACAGAGATCATCTTCAAATGATTTGTCACAAGTTGACCAAGGCAAATGGTGACTTTCCAGTTCCCCTCAGCAAAGAGCAATACAGTGAGACAGTGACACTTTGACTAGGGTTTTTCTGAAGCACAGTAGTGATCACAAGCAGAGGTGCCAGTATTAAAGTTTTTCAAGTTTGTTTGCTTACCATCACATCCAAGAAAAACCCTTTTCAGGCAGGCTTATCAAAAAATCTTCAGATACTTTGCCAAGTGAAGGGCCTCCTTCGTTCATGAGCAGATGGCCAAGGCATTGAATGTTTTTGAAGACTGATTGGTCAAAAGATGCAGTGGAAAGAGACAAAGAAGGAAAGCAAAAGTCTTTACACAGGTGACAGATGGTGTTTATGTTTCAGAAAGTATTGGTTTTCCTACCCATAGGAAAATGTCTGTCAAACTATACCTCATAGTGGACAGGAGACAATTTGAATATGCAGGCCATTGATACAAAAAGGGGGCAGTTTCCCTAGGAGAAGGGGTCAAAAAACACCTCACTGTCACATGCCAAGAAGTCTAAAAGAGCAATTTTCAAGTAAACAAAGAAATATAGTATGAATGGATGCAACCAAAATATGGCACTTACAATCAAAGAAGGAACTTATGGATCACCTGGAAGCAGAAACTGTCACCATGTATAAGAGAAATCTTTTGTCAAAGCCTGCTCATCAAATAACCTTCAGCAGATTAAGACAGAGGTTCTGGAAATAAGTTTCATTAGCTCTGGAGCAGCATTCAAGACCCATGAAGCGCTTCACTATTACAATCCAAGTGAAAAAGAATTGTAAAGGGAATCCCCTTTTTTCAATAGACAGAGGATGATTGAACTTAAAGTCAATACAATTGTATTTTTGCATCTACAGTCAAAAGACACCTACAAGAGTCTGTCAAACCAAGCTTAAAAGGTAAAGGGCTCTACAAGTTCCAAAGCATAGCAAATACAAGAGTACTTCGGTTTAATTCTTCAAGCTTTAAAAATCACCAAAGACAGAACCCACATACCACTGCTGCAGGAGGAGGCATTTCTTCAAAGCAAGGAACAGTCAAAGTTTCAAAGGACATTTTATCACAAGTCATCATCTGGGTTTTGAAGACTTTGGAAAGCACAGAAGAAATTATATAATGTGTTGTGAGTAGAGGAATGTAGTGAAAAGTGCCCTTCTTAAAAGACCATGGCGAGCTATGAAAAATATGAAAAGCTGTGTAAAGTTTGAAACCTGAGTAAGGAAGAAGTTGAAGAAGCAAGTAAAAATGAAGGTACATCCGGCAGTTGACAATACAAAACCTACCCTTTCAGAAACAAAGCAGTTTTCAGATATTTTCTTGACAGTGTTAAAGTGGGGTTACTTTACATAATGAATATCACCAGCATTTTTAAACACAGTGGCAGAGATGGCATGAAGGTTATTAAGTTATTATTCAAGGTTTGAATCTCGGTGTTAAAGTTGTCACCCAAGAAACAAAACTGGCAGGAATCGCCCTTCGAACCCATGTGCATAAGTAAAACAGAGTTTGACCTTTCAAGCCATTTTTTGTTATAAAGAGGTTAATCCATGATTAACACAGTCTAAAAACATAGAAAATCTCCAATGCATGCATCGCTTATGAATCCAAGTTGCAGATACGCCGAGGGGTATTGTTGAAAAAGGTCAAAAAGGTTGTGAAAACCTTGCAAGAGCCAACCAAAAATTTCATTTTACATTTAAAAACAAAGGTGACAGTTGCAGAATTTGAAATGACATAAGAGCAAAGTCGAGGGTGAATTTGCATTTTCCAAATCACAAGTGAGTCTTCCTCTAAAGTTCTCAGCACCAAAACGAAGAAGACTGGAACGATTTTGAGCATTTTGCACACAGTTTCAAGTTTAAAACACCGCGCGACGTGCCTGGCAAACTGCGCGACGCACCTGGAAGGAATTTTGCACAAGCAGTCAACGTACGCACGACGCGCCTATACAATTGCGCAACGCGCCTGTACACGGTGCCCGAACCCGACCCGACAGGCCGCCCGGGTTGTCTTGTGCGCGCCGTTATTTCTCTGAAGAGTGCCGCGCAGGCCTAAAGACCTCCAGAGCTATCTCCGGCGCTCCACAAGGGTTGTTCATCAAGTTTGAAGGTATTCTTATATGCTTTTCCCCTGTTTCAAAACTGCAAAGTGCTGTAAGGGTTTAAAAAGCCACTGTTCAAGTTTATAAAAGCGAGGTTTGAATGTGATAATGAGGTTAGAAACAAACACCAAAGGGATAAATTGAGCACTATCACAATCAACCATTGCAATTTTCCATCAAACTTGAGTTAGAAAATGGTCGGAATCTGTTAAGTTGTGTGTACTGTTTAAAGCAGAGAGGAAAATGAGGAGTTTCTGAAGGCGAAAATAGTCTGCCCCTATCTGAAACAAAATGATCATGAGATGAACCCTTGACTTAATATAACTGTTGCAAGGCCTTGACTGCCACCTTAAAGAAACTTCTTCAAATCGTTGTCACCTTGTTCCTTATCAGTAAATCTGGCTGTATGCTCACACTGGGGGTTAACTCTGTATATGTATGACTCTGTTTAATGAAGTAACACACAAATAGAAGACAGTAAAGTATAATAAAAAAAAGGGGTTTTGTCAAAAGAGTTGTTTATAAGTTGAAAGACCACAGGGTAAGGTTGCTCCTGCTCCTCATACAAAGACAGTTTTCACTGTGCAGTTGCTTGACTAACTTTGGGTCTTCATGCTTGTTTGATAAGTGGATGTTCAGGTAGAGCAAAGGATTTTTCTACAAAGGCTAGGGTTACATTTATAAGGGGCCATTGATTGTTTTAAAAGGAGAAAACTCACATAGCCTCTGCCTAAAAAACTTTTGAAGTCTTTTAAGCTCTGTCATCTTTGCTCAGGACTGTGATATTGACTGTCTAATCATACTATGGTTGATTGCACCATATGCAAGTTTGTTGAATGTTGGCACATTAAGAAAGACAGGTTTTAAATGATTGCAAGGTCTACTATGGGAAAAGATTAAGAGTGACCTCTTAACTTCTCAAGAACAAGGTGATTTTGACACTTCTCACAGCAAACTCCTCCTAGCAGTCTGCCCTTCATTTCACTGTATTATTTCTTACTGAGAAGTTGTTGACTGAGATATTTTCAAGGTGGAAGGCCACTTTCTGAAAGAGCAGGTTTTTAATGATTGGGAATTTTACCTTGGAGACACAGATATAGATGTGTTGACTGACCTCTAAAAATTCACAAGAAAAAAGTGATTTCTTAACACTGTGCACAGGGAATTTACCCAGCAGTCTGTCTCCTTTTTACTATATGGTATCCTATTGAGAAATCTGCCTGGCTGAGGTACATTCAAGGTAGAAGGCTACTTTTTAAGAGAGCAGAGGTTGTGTATTATAAGAAACTTGTTGCAAACCATCCAAATCACATTGTTTCTCTGTCAAAGTAGTACATTGACACAGTTTGACTCCAACAGGGCAGTTTACACAGTGAGGCAGTTTGTTTCTTCCAAAGCATATTCAGGTCAAAATGCCTCCAAGGCAAGACAACAGGAGCAGCATGACAGTGATAAATATGAGCAGCAGCAGGAAAAAGAGGGGAAGAGTGCTGAACAGCAGTAACTCAGTAGTGATAAACAGCAGTTTCAAGAAGCGCCCGGCACGGAAAGAGGAGAAAGGCACATCAGCACTTGATATTTTGGCCTCAGCTTCGGAGCATGTTGCTAGGGACCCTTGAGGGTCATGCGTGCCAATTTTGGGCCCATTTCGGCAACTTTTTGTTTTTTGGCATTTTTTGGGTTTTTGGTCGAAAACTCATAATTTCGCCATTTCAGTTTGAGGATTTTTCAAGGGAGAAGGATGATACCAGTTGATGCCATAATTCTATGAGCAGGTCCCCAGCGATTTTCAGAGCATTCGGAGATCATTCGCCCCCTCAAATTGGTGAAAAATGCTCACTTTTTGCACATTTTGCCCATCATATCAGCAGTCTGCTATTTCCTGGCTTTTTACACATAGGTACAATTTTGGAGGACTTCCAAGCATCAGATTGAGGTGATTTTAGTTGCGCCGGAAAGTAGACACAGAAATATTTCCAACGAGCTATGATGAGCCTCGCTTCGACACCGGGAAGGCTGCCATTTTTCTCCAGCAAGTCAGGGGACCTTTTTCTGATATAAATTTGAAGTATTTTTGCAATTTTTGAACCTCAAAAATCTGCTTTTTCCAAATGTGCGTTTAGCTATTTTTACACTTGGAAAATGGTGCAAAGTCAATATAATTTCCATTTTTAGCATTTTTTTAGATATTTTATGGGATATTTTGTGCCTTGGGCTTTGCAAAGCCTCAAGGACAAGTTTAGATATTTTGATTAGGCCAATGGGATAGCTAGTTGCTCCATGAGGTTTTCCTCACTCAAACCTATTTATTCCACAAGGCTTCATTGTAAAACAAGGCTGAACTTGAGAGAAGAATCAATATATTGGTCATATGAGCTTTGAAGAACATACTTGTGTTATGATTTTGGACTGCCTCTTGGATGCTTTTGATGAATGATGAAGGATTGTTGTCGGATTCCATGACATGGTAGAATGGTATAGTGTTTCTTGCTTTGTTTTTGTCTTCTAGTTTCATTCATGATACATGCTTCTTGCTGCTATAGATTAGTAGAGATTAAGTTTGAGATATGCTCATGGAGGCACCTCAAAATTCCTGAATCTTCATAGCTTTATGTTTTCTTCTTCCTTAGTCATACTAAAGAATTCTTAACTGCTCTTTAGTAACTTAAGGTATTGTTGCTAGTTTTATTTACAAGTTCTATGTATGTTGAGTAGGATGTATGGTATGCCCTGCTTACCTATAAACTGTCCATAGTTCTGTCCATGAAACTATCTCTTTGACTGATTAGTTTATCATCTTGTTGAACCAAGGAGGCCTAGTCCCGATCTAGCCCTTTGCCTAAAACTATGAAAGCTTGTTTGTCAAAGTGCCCAATGACTTAGAGACTATGTTTAGGCGTTCCGACATAGTATTTTGAGTTGTTAGTCCTTCTTATGTGTTTTCCCCAAAGTCTGATAGCCATTTCCCGAAGTTAGAAGGTCTTATACTTCTATGCATGGCTGGAATGTTTGATTTCTATGTATTAATTAGCTCATGGTTACATTTAGCATGATTAATGGCTTGCTATAACATGTTTATGTATGCTATCAACTAGTTACACTTGAAATCCCTCGTCTTTCACAAACTTGATGTTAATTTACTCCATTTTGCCCAAGATCCCTTCTACCTTGAATCAAATCGGCCCTACAGCAGCCTTACATCATCATCTGATAGCTTCCTTGACCTTTTTGACCCCATAGCCCAGTTTATCTACATCTTGTTATCCAGTTTATATCTTTGATCAGTTTTATCCCTCACAAACTTAAAAACAAAAAACCAAAAACATACTTCATAACTAGCCTAATATCAGAACACCATAAGCAAACACACCGATATCTTTTACATCTAATAGAGAGAGCCCTCTCTGAGTCCAGGAAGGCTAGGTCCTTGGGCTCCAAAGCTTGGTTTGATGTTACATCGTCATTTAGCTCACCAATCGGCCAAATCACGGGACCCTAACAAAACCGAAATAGACTCTGTCTAGATTGTTGTAACACATTTTGTTTCTAAAAAACACAAGGTTTTCAAAGAATACACAAGCACATATTAACATGAATTTTTATGAATCCTTTGATTGTTAAAAAACACACACTCAAAGAAACGCTAAGTTGACATATCAAATGTGTATAAAAAAATTCCAAAAAATAAGTAATAGAAAGATAATAAAATTTATGACAACTTTTATTTTTATTGCAAATGAAATTCTAGACAGAAAATTTGTTTTGGCTTGCAGAAAGTTGAAGAACAAAAAAAAATAATTTTTTTTCTCAAAAAAAGGGAAAAAAGTGTAACCCAACTTCACATTTTCACCTTGTCAACCCTTTCTGTCATGAGGGAGATAGTAGCTTTAAAACATTTACAAAAATAACAAAGTGGGTCCTTCCTTTTCAATTTTTTCCAAAATATAATGATAACAACATGAGATATTCACTTAGACCACATGAATAAGAAGATATTTTTATTGTTGGCCTTCTTTATTTTCCGAGAATTCAAATGATCCTCTGTCAATATCCATTCTAACCTTTCATAGGGCATATGCTCCTAAGTTTTAGTACCTGTAAGTGTGATGAAAATAGTTATGAGAGAAATCAGAGGTTTGTTGTTGTATCCTTAAATCCCCATATAATTTTAGAGTGGAAATATTCTTAGAGATGGAAACATGGAGCAACAATTTTGAGAACAAATTTCAACATAGTTGTTTGATGCAAAACCAATTCTTGTAGAAAGATAGATAGAGGAATTTCTAAATAGATTTAGAATTCCACATCCTCCACCTATTAAGGAGGACCTTGCAGCCGCCCCATCAAATAAATCCCAAGGTGAGCCCATCTATATATTTGGTGTAGGGTAAAGTTGTGGGTGAGAAGAATTTTTTTTCTCAAGGTATGTTGTGAGCTATGGTGAGGCTTTGAATGGCTAATTTTTTTGTGGATGTGGCATTATTATCAACAATAACTTTGTTTATGTTTAGTCAAGTTACCTAAGCCACGATGAGGGGAGGGGGTTTTGCGTTGGGGATTTTCCTAAGATGCAAGCCAAAAGGAGAGACATCATTTATACAATATCCATTCCAACAAAAGGGGGTTCCATCTAAGTGAAAAATGTCTCTCCAAACAATAATTGTGGAGTATACATTTACAAAAAGATGGTTTATAGCTTCCAGATTCATAAAGTGGAGAGGGAATATGTGTGGGCCATGGAAGGAACACTTCTAGAGGTTGTCCCAGGTGGGGATTTTTTTGTAAGTAGTAACCACATAAATAGATTTTCCTTTGGTGGAAATTTGAGCCTCCATAGTTTTTTTCTCCACCAAGGTGGATCTTCTCTAGGATCTTCATTGGTAAGCTCAAGTAACCAAATTTAGGTGCATAAAATTTGTGAGGACTATGTCAATATAAACTTATCCTCTGATTGAGTGAGAGCCACCTAATATCATTAAGAGATTTGATGTGTGTGTTCCAATGATCATTATTTTTCTATTCAAGCCCAAGTCTTAAAAAAAAATCCATTCCTATTGTCCTCTCAAATAGTTGAAATCAAATATTTGGTTGAATGAATAGTGTCAATGAGAAATGAAATATCTATGTCTTTTTTAATTATGGTTTAAACCCAATGACATGTTCTTTTGTAAGAATTTCAAAACCACTTTTACTATAAGCGCCTTCGAGAACCATAGGGGATTTTTAAGCCCCCATCGCCTCGTTATTTGAGAATGATAATTTTTTTCTAGGCCATGAGTCCAAATAATTTTTCCCCTCTTGACCTATTGAGAAGTTTAAGGAAGCTAGATTACGTATGATTTCTCTTTACTTTGATAATTTCTGGTGATGTAATTTTAATTTAACTTGATTTACTTAAATTTTTCTTCTTCTTAGCTTGATTATTATGGTCTTCTTATCATCAAACAACTACCAAAACATGAAGATAAATAGAATAAATAGGCACAAGATGTAGGCTACTAGCCAGGGCCAAAACCTCTCCTAGAGAGGAAAACCCACAAGAAATTATTCTCTTCTTTTAAAAACTTCAAATGAATAATTCGAAGACATTATAGACTTAATACCAAGATCCCTCCAAGACCAAGTCAACCTCCTTTTGGATGAGATTCTCTTTCACAAATTCAGCCCAAGTCAAATCTTCTTCAATTACACAACTTCGACCCCTGCAAATTTTTTTTTGCCTCTAATGCAGGTCTGCAACATTTTTTTGGCCCTCTTGTAGCAACTACAACTTCGCACATGTGGGCGATTAGGTTTATTTTAGGCTCTTCTTCTTCTTTTCTTGAGTTTATTCTTCCTTCTATACTATTAGACCATCAAATAAACTTCCTTACTTCAGATTTTGGTCCTTCTTGAGAGATCATAAATTGCATCCTTGTAGTTTCAGAAACCCTATATTATTCTTCGCACATGTGAGAGAATAGATACAAGTTTTGGATTTTATACTTCTTCCTTAGAGATGTATAAATTAATTGTAGATTCAATACTCCCCATGTAATGTTCTAAAACATAAGACTCAAATCTACTCTACTCATATGCGGAAATAAATTCATGATTAAGAGAATATGTCAAAATCATGTGACATGAATCAATACACATACAAGAGGATATATCTAGGGGAAAGAAACTGATCAAAACCCCTTCCTACCTGTATTGCATTAATAAAAAAAATAGAGAAGAAATACAATGCTTGCTCAAGCCTAATTAACCTCTGCAAAAGTATAATCTATCTCACTACCTCACAGAATAACTCAGGCTAATTTCACTTAGCCAATTTTGCTGCCTACCAAGTTACTATTTCCTTGTGTTGTTTCTAGAGTAATTATCCCCCCTATTAATTAGGAAATCCCCATCCTAAACTGCGTAATCACTATAGGCCCTTCTCTGACTTCATGCACCACCTATACAACTTGGATAATTATACAACTAATAGTACACTTCCCTTGAACTCAAATCTCAACTGGGTAACTCGAATTTCATGCATGCATTAGTTAATTAACACTCATTTATCAATTAACTGGAGGAACACTAAAGTTGCACCCCACTACTAGACCTCTTACTAGTTCCTCCAACAGTTGGAACTAGTTCAACTCACTTTAACTCAATTTAACTTAATTAAATTATTATAACTGAATTTAACTCAACCTAGGCTCCTAAAATTTAGGAATCATTGTACACAACTCAAGTTAGGCCCTCAACTCGAATCAACTAAGATAACTAAGTGATACTAACTCAATTAAATCATTCAAGTTGTCTTATGATGTAGAATTACAATTTTCTCCTAATTTAATTCAAATGGATAATTATATTAGGAATTTCTTATTTCTTTTTTGACACTTCCTCTCAACAAGAAAGGGATTATGATATACCCCAATCCTGCCTCTATGGAACTCCAATTTTCATCTCGACAAAGATTTTGTCAAAAATATTTGCATCCTCTTCCTCTATAGGAATGTGTTCTAACAACATGATCCACCTATGCACACAATCTCGTAGATGGTGACACCAAAAATCGATATGCCTGGATCGATCATGAAAAACTAGATTCTCAGAGAGTTTGATACAACTTTCACTATCAGAATAAATCATAGTGGGATCCATCATCTGACCAAATAACCCAACAAGGATATTCCTCATCGAGATAGCCTCACAAGTTGCTTGACTAAGAACCATGTACTTTGCAAAGCCTCTTTGGAAAGGATTCACATAGCTTCAACATTTTTCTTCTTGAAGAAATTACAGTAGGGTTTTTGGAACTACAGTTGCGCACACTCTATGGGCCCCCAAACTTCTCTGATCAAGGCTACCTCGGCCTTGGCCTCCTGCAGTCTCAATGTTCCCTCCAAATCCTCCTCTGGATAGTGGCCCTCCTCCAACTTCCTCTCTTTCGAATCAACAACCTGATGAAAATGCGTAAGTTTTCACCTCTCTGATAACATTTATCAAACCCCCCCCAAAAAAACCACCAGCCTCAAAATTTGTCAATAAGCTTGAATATATCCCTGAGATCATTCTTCCCCCATCTCTTTTTTATTGAGTAATGCTCTCCCTTTCTAAACATGGTCTGGTCGGTCAATTTACTTATCTTTGTCCATCTCCTCATTCTGTTTAAAAGTGGGTTGAAAGGAATTGGTCCTCATCAATAAATGAAAAAAAATTCAATTTTTTTTCTGTGGAAGAGGGTACTATACATTTCACTTTGAATCAAAGAAAGACAAAGATCTGATTTTTAGAAATGGATTGAATTTTGATTAATCAATATTCCTCTCATGCCTCTGTCACATCATAATCAATATTGGATTTTGACTAATATAATAAAAAACTCCCCCTCTCTGAAATCATATCCTTCTCAAATCCTTCATGTACCATGTAATCCTTCATGCTCGATTTCCAAGTTTGATGAGCCTCCTCACCTCTCTCGTGACTCTTACTTGATTGTATCTCTTTCCCAACCTCCTTCTCCTCATATATGCATCGTATCAAATCATCTTCCCATCCACTAGCGAGGCCTTCTCCCTTTTATCCTCGACTTTATCCTTCCTCTTGTGGTTTTTAGTGCGATCTTTCAGTCTTCACAGATCACACCTTACTCTCCTATTTAATTTTTTTCTATCTATTCTTGTCTACTTGCTCTATCTCCTCGCGCCTAGTCTTGCTCTATACAATTTTTTTCTATCTATTCTAGTATGCTCGCTCTTGGTGATTTCCTTCCTTTCTCATCACAACCCATCTTCTATCTGATCGGTCTTCCATCCCCTGTGAATCATTTTAGGAATCACCTACTAGGAGCACGCTTTATGTACCCATTTCCCTTCTCTCTGAGGCAGAAAATCATTGCCATTACAATATAGGAGAAGAGAAAAATGATATCCTAGTGCGCAACAATGAAAATGAACCCACTCCACCGAGTCGCTCAAAATGATAAGTGTCTTGTTTGCAGAGAAAACAATTTCATGGTAGACAAGCTCAAAGAAACAATGAGGGAAGTAAGGGAATAGGTGAAGTCTAAGAATTCCTTCTTAAAGAAGAATTTTGAGGACCAGAAAATCAAAATTGCATCACTCAAGGACAATTTCACATACATGGAGGAGTCGATCAATTATCTAAAGGGTCTCATCATGAATCAAGTGAGAACTAAAATTATCAAGGCAATAGGCACAAATCTCAATAAGAACCTTTAGTCAAAAAATACTAGAAGATCACAGTAGTGGAGCTAAGGAAACACTTTTGACGGTTATTATAATTCTCTATCATGTTATGTAAATGTAAAATTTTTCTTAATCAGTTTTTCAGAAAATATTCTCATAATGCAAAAGGAAATTTGGGTAGTTTTGGATCCAAAGCTATGGGTAATGGGATTGCTCTCCCTCTCTACCTTTAATAGCGATATAATATCCAAAATCCTATATGTAATGGGATCTTTCTCCTTTGTACTTTTGGAATAGAAATATCAATACCCGACTTTGTAAAAAAAACAACCATGTACTTTGCTTCTTTTGAATTGACTGAAATTTATCTCTGCCTCCTGTTGTACCAAGAAATTGTTGCTAACCCAATACTAAAAATTCTTCCTAAAGTGCTCTTCCGATCTGATGGAATTCCTACCCAGTCTGCATCTGTGAAGCCTTTAAGATTCACTCCCTCTTTCTGTATGTACCAAATACCATACTGAGTAGTGCCTTTGAGGTATACAATCATATTTGTGTCTAACTCTTTGAGAATCCAGATTTTCAAGATCGATCCAAGCATATCGACGTCTGGTATCCCCATCTATGATATTGTGTGCATAGGTGGATCATGTTGTTGGAATACATTCCTACAAAGGAAGAGGATGCAAATATTTTGACAAAGGCTTTGTCGAGAGGAAAATTAGAGTTCCAAAGAGGTAAGATTGGGGTAGCTAATAATCAATTTCTTGTTGAGAGGAAGTGTTGAAAATGCAACAAGAAATTCCTAATTTAATTTTTCCTTTGAATTAAATTAGGGTAAAATTGTATTTCCACATCACAAGACAACTTGAATTAATTAATTGAGGTAGTATCACTTAGTTAGATTATTTAATTTGAGTTGAGGGCCTGACTTGAGTTGTGTAGAGTGATTCCTAAATTTTAGGAACCTAGGTTGAGTTAATTTCAGTTTTAATAATTTAATTCAGTTAAATTGAGTTAAAGTAAATTAAACTAGTTCCAACTGTTGGAGGAACTAGTGGGAGGTCTAGCAGTGGGGTGCAACTTCAGTGTTCGACCAGTTAACTGATAAATGAGCCTTAATTAACTCATGCATGCATTAAATTTGAGTTAACCAGTTGAGATTGGAGTTCAAGGGAAGTGTAATATTAGTTGTATAATTATCCAAGTTTTATAGGTGATGCATGCAGCTAGAGAAGGGCCTATAGGGATTGCGTAGTTCAGGATGGGGATTTCCCTAATTAATAGGGGGATAATTCCTTAAGAAAAAACGCAAGGAAATGGGAACTTGGAAGGAAAAAAAATTGGCTAAGTGTTATCTAGAATCAGTCTGTGAGGCAGTGAGATAGATTATACATGTGCAGAGGTTGTTCAGGTTTGAGCAAGCATTGTATTTATTCTCTATTTTTTTATTAATGAAATACAGATAAGAATTGGTTTTGAGCAGTTTATTTCCCATATATATATCCTCATGTATGTGTATTGATTCATGTCGCATGTTTTTGATATATTCTCTTAATCATGAATTTATTTCCGCAGATGAGTAGACTAGATTTGAGTCTTATGTTTTAGAACATTACATGGGAAGTATTGAATATAAAATTAATTTCTACATCTCTAAGGAAGAATTATAAACTTCAAAACTTGTGTCTATTCTCTCGTATGTGCGAAGAAGAAGCTATGGTTTCTGTAGCTGCAAGGACGCAATAAATGATCTCTCAAGAAGGACTGAAATCTGAAGTAAGGAAGTTTATTTTATGGTCTAATAGTATAGAAGGAAGAATCAACACAAGTGAAGAAGAAGAGGAGCCTAAAAGAATCCCTAATCAGCCACATGTGTGAAGTTGTAGTTTTTGCAAGAGGGTTGAAAAAAAGTTGTAGACCTGCATTAGAGGCCAAAATTTGTTGCAGGGGTCGAAGTTGTGCAATTGAAGAAGATTTGACTTGGGTTGAATTTGTGAAAGATAATCTCATCTAAAAGGAGTTTGACCTGGTCTTGAAGGGATCTTGGTATTGATTCTAAAAGATCTTGGAATTCTTTATTTGAAGTTTCTATAAGAAGAGAATAATTCCTTGTGGGTTTTCCTCTCTAGGAGAGGTTTTGGCCCTCGCTAGCAGCCTACATCTTGTGTCTATTTATTCTATTGAACTTCATGTTTTGGTAGTTTTTTGATGATAATAACACCACAATAATGAAGATAACAAGAAGAAAACTTTAAGTGCATCAAGTTAAAGTATAAGAACATCAGAAGCAGTTAACAAAGTGAAGAGAAATCATACCTAATCTAACTGCCCTAGATTTCTCAATGGGTCAAGAGGGGAAAAATTATTTGGACTCATGGCTTAGAAAAGCATTACCATTCTCAAAGCATGGGGTGATGGGGGATTAAAAATCCCTTTTGGTTCTCCAAGGCGCTTATAGTAGAAGCATTATGGAAATTCTTACAAAGGAACATGTCTTTGGGCTTAAACCATAATTAAAGAAGACATAGATCTTTCATTTCTCATTGAATTGATTCATTCAATCAAATATTTTATTTCAAATATTTGAGAGTACAATAGGAATGGATTTTTTTTGAAGACTTGGGCTTGAATAAAAAATTAATTATCATTGGAGTGCACACATCAGAGCTCTTAACGATCCTAGGTGACTCTCACTCAATTAGAGGATAACTTGATATGGACAGAGTCCTCGCAAATTTTATGCACCTAAATTTGGTTACTTGATCTTACCAATTGAAAATCCTAGAAAGGATCCACCTTGGTGGAGAAAAAAACTATGGAGGCTCAAATTTTCCACAAAGGAAAAGCTATTTATGTGGTTACTACTTACAAAAACATCCCCACCTGGGACAACCTCTAGAGTGTTCCTTCCATGGCCCACACATATGCCCCCTCCACTTTATGAATCTGGAAGCTACAAAAAATATTTTTATAAATTTATACTCCACAAGTATTGTTTGGAGGGACATTTTTTACTTTTATGGAATCCCCTTTTGATGGAATGGCTCTTGTATAAATGATGTATCTCCTTTTGGCTTGCATCTTAGGAAAATTCCCAACACAAAACCCTTCCCCTCATGGTGGCTTAGGGAACTTGGCTAAACATAAACAAAGTTATTGTTGATAATAATGCCACATCCACAAAAAAATTAGCCATTCAAAGCCTCACCATAGCTCACAACATCCCTTGTAAGAAAATAATTCTCACCCATAACTTTACTCTACACCAAATATATAAATGGGCTCACCTTGGGCTTTATTTGATGAGGTCGCTCCAAGGTCCCCCTTAATAGGTGGAGCATGTGGAATTCTAAATCCATGTAGAAATTCCTCTATCTCCTTTTCTACAAACATTGGTCATGCATCAAACAACTATGTTGATTTTTTTTCTCTAAAATTTTCGCTCCAAATTTCCATCTCTAAGAATATTTCAACTCTAAAAGTATATGGGGATTTACAAAATTTAACAAATTGGCTAAATGGAACTGAAAGAATCCAAAAATACACCATTTCTTCTTTATTTGAAAAGGTACAACAACAAACCTCTCATTTCTCTCATAACTATTTTCATCACAGTTCTAGGTACTGAAACTTAGTAGTAGATGCCATGTCAAAGAGTAGAATGGATCTTGATAGAGGTTCATTTGAATTCTCAGAAAATAAAAAAGGCCAATAACAAAAATATCTTCTTGATCATGTGGTCTAAGTGAATATCTCATGTTGTTATCGTTATATTTTTGAATTTGTTTTTTTATAAACTAGTCTACTTGATGTAACAAGTTGGAAACATATGTACTTAAAATGTATATTATGATGAAACACATCAACCCCACAATGGAGGAAAATGAAGGACCTACTTTTTTGTTTTTGTAAAAGTTTAAAAGTTATTATCTCCCTCATGATAGAAGGTATTATCTTTTAGCTCACAAATCATAAGTTTCTGAAAAGTGACAGACGATTCTCTTCCATTTTAATTGACTTGAGGAAGTGATACATAGTAAATTATATATATATAATAACATATTATATGTAAAATACTTATACTATGGAGTATTTAATTAGTTTTCATCAATAAATGGATTTTTTTTTTTAAATTTGTTTCCCAATTTGATTTAGCTTAATTGGTTGGAAAGAAAGTTTATTAGGCTCCACATATATGATCAAACCTACAAATAACATATTAATTTTTTAACGAGTTTATGAATCAAATAAATTGAAACAATTTTCTTAACCTTAAAAAAATAATTCTAAAGTTTAAAAAGTTATAACTAGCACAACTATTTAAATTAAGTGGTTGGTAAAAAATAAAAGAGAAAAACACTTATACATGTCACATAAATTTTAAAATATATATACAAATTAATTAAATTATAATTTTATTTAAAATTATTATTAATTATAGAAAGAAATATATATATATATATATAACCTTGAGATTCAATTTTATTTTAATATGGAGATAGTTTGTTACAATACCATGGATTAATACTATATGTCTAGAAAAACCGTAACTTATTTCATATGACATTTTTTATTTAATCAATTTAATTTAAAAAATAGACAAAGTATAACTACTTTTAAAATAAATCTCAATTTGTAACAATTACTAATAATATTCTAAAACATATTGTGAAAATATAATCTTTACTATCCACTTAATAATTAATAATTAAATAAAAAATTTAAAATTCATATTCCAAAACCTAACATATCTATCAATATAAATATAAACCAATTATTAATTATTTAAAATAAAAATAAAAATGATATTTTTAGTATAATTATTTAATATTAAAAAACATTCAAATTATCTATATATATATATATATATATATATATATATATATATATATATATATACTCTAGTTATTTAATATTCTCATAAATTTCTTTTCATAAATGCAAGAAATTAAATTATATAAAAATAAAATACCATTATAACATCCATTAAAACATCATCATTTTAGGAAGTTGTATTTATTTTTATTTTGGGAAGTTGTGTTTATTTTTAATTATAAACATTATAATTAAGATTCTTAAAATATTGTTTCCTATTATTATTTTTATTCTTACTTTTAAAAGGTAATTTTTTTTTATTCTTACTAAACAATTTTTTTTATGAAACAATTAGGTTATTTTTTAAAAAATAAATGGATTTTTTCAAAAATAATTATAAATTTGCTTGGAGTATTTTGATCACCAACAAAACTTGATATCATGTTAATAGCATTGGAATATTTAAAGAAATGTTAGTGGTTTCTTGAAACTAATACCTAACCACAACATTATCTCGAAAAAAATAACAATGGCTATGTGACAAATTGCATGTTCAACTAGAGTCGAACATCTTCACTATATGTAATTAAAAAAAATTTAATTCAGTAACACATTTTTTTTAGCAATTGGAGCCAATAATTCCTACACATGTTTATTTACTAAACCCAATCTTGAATCTTCTAATAAAAAGTGATTTCCAAAACCCTTTGAACCAATAACACATTTCATTTTCATAGCCAACAATACTTGCACATGTTTCTTCACTAAATCCAAACCTAAATCTTCCAAAAAAAATATTTGATATTCAAATAGTTCATGGATTGAACGATATCATTGATCACAGTCTATTCTATTGTGAAAATTACAAGATACACTCTTCCCAAATCTAAGGAAATGAGAAATTAATTTATATGTGTGTGTGTGTGTGTGTGTGTGTGTATTGAACATTCTGGAGAGCAGAAAGAATATTTTTCCATTTACAAAGAAAAAATAAGAAGAGATTGATACAAAATAGCTTATGGTAATAATTATCTGTATAATTGCCTTTACAATGACGGTTATTTTTCAACAATAATTACATCGTAAGGTGTCACTATTTGAAAACAACTCCCCTACCTACCCATGTGTATTATTGTTGACCATCAGATGCATTGTTAGACGATTGAAGAATGCTCAACCATAGATAAAAAATAGTTAAAAAAATAAAACATAAATAAAACCTTAAAATGAAACATTATTATTATTGTGCAAGAGTCATCCTCCTTCCCGAGCTAATAGCTGCATTTTCTAAAGAGTAGGCGCATCTAGAACAATGGTAAATCCTTTGGTGCAGGAGGAGTGGTAGCTGGAACAAGTAGCAGGCTCTGGTAGTTATTAGTTAGCTCTAGGTAGTTTTCAGATGTTCTTTTAAATATTTATTTCTTTCATTCATCATTCCATCTGTTCTTTTGTTTGTTTGTTCCAGTGAAGAAGGTTGTTGCGTCTAAGGGTTGAGGTCTTCCAGTGAAGTCAGAGAAGTGAAGTGAAGTGAGAGAAGTGATGTATTTTGTTTCTTTGTTTGTTCTAGTGCTGCGTCGCAGGGTTGATGCGTCTATTCTGTTGGATGCCAATGAAGTTGTGTAGAAGGGAAGGTTTCAAGTTGTCAAGTTGCCTCTGTCAGATCTGTGTAGTAAAATTCTGAGTAATCTTTCTTTTCCAACTCCATTCTTTCATTTCTAAAGCTTGATAAGGGGTTCCTTTCTTGCATTCCTTATTCACTTGAATTTATCTCTAGGGATTGAGCCTTTGCAAAAAATTTCTCTACCATATTAATGTTTCTAATATTCACCTCCACACTTGGATTTTTTTCTTGACTACCATTGTTTAAAATTTATTTGCAATGCCATTGGTTTCCTCATTTCTATTGTTGTCTGAAAGTGTCAGCGGAATATCCTTGTTTTCTTGTCCGTCTACATAATGTTTCATGTCCTTTAGCTCAAAAGATGGCTGGAGAAGAGGGAACTCTAGAGCCATAGCATGTTCATCATTTAGGTTCTGTTTCCAATAAATAACAATCAATGCCATCATATTTTAGAGGAGGGAAAATTGTGTACAAGACGACAACCTAGATATTGAAGTCGATCTGTATTTATTCAGGTGGTCATATCCTAAATAATAAAGGTGCCTTTTGGAGTTTCTGTCCCATAGGGGCCTCCGATTTCTAGAAATAATGGCATCATATTCTTCAATTGTATGAAAAATTTCCAGAGATTTTGATCTCCTTAAAATTCTTGTGGGTTGACACTATTGAATTAGTTCATGGACCACACCTACACTCTACCCTACACTTATCACTTTTGCTGCTTTCTTTTGTTATTGTTTGTTCATATGGAAATTCTTATAATGATAGCTTTTGTATGCAAACATCTGCCACCTAGATTTTTTTTTCCTGACTGCCATTGTTTTCTGAAAATATCTATGCAATACCATTATTTTCCTCACTATTGTTGTTGTCTAAAAGTGTCAGCATAATATCCTTGTTTCCTTGTCTGTCTACATAATGTTTCATGTCCTTATGATTCTCTCTCTACATCTATCATTTCTCCCAGTAACTCCTCTTTCAAGAAAATATAGGGCTTACCTTCATCATCTTTGTCGATTAGTAAAATGTCCCACAAATCCCCACTCTATCTTCCCCTACCTACCCATGTGTACTATTATTGATTGTCAGATGTGTTGTTAGACGATTGAAGAATGCTCAGCCATAGATAAAAAACAGTTAAAAAATTAAAATATAAATAAAAAATTAAAATGCAACATTATTATTATTGTGCAAGAGTCATCCTCCTTCCCGAGATAATAGTTGCATTTGCTACAGAGGAGGGGAAACTAGAAAAATGGTAAATCCATTGGTTCAGGAGGAGTGACGACTAGAATAACTAGTAGGCTATGGTAATTATCAGTTAGCTCTGGGTAGTTTTCAGATGTCCTTTTAAATATTTATTTCTTTCATTCATCATTCATCTATCTATTCTATTTTTTGTTTGTTCTAGTGAAGAAGGTTGTTGCGTCTGAGGGTTGAGGGCTTCCAGTGAAGTCAAAGAAGTGAAGTGAAGTGAGAGAAGTGTTGCAGTTCGGTTTGTTGTTTGTTCTAGTGCTACATCTCAGGGTTGTTGCGTCTATTCTATTGGCTGCCAGTGAAGTCACAAAGAAGGGAAGGTTTCAAGCTGCCTCTGTCAGATCTATGCAATAAAATTCTGAGTAAGATTTATTTTCCAACTCCCTTCTTTCCTTTCGAAATCTTGATAAAGGGTTCCTTTGTTGCATTCATTTTTCACTTGAATTTATCTCTAGGGATTGAACGTTTGCGGAATTTTTCTCTACCATATTAATGTTTCTGATATTCAACTCCATACTTGGCTTTTTTTCCTAACTTCCATTGTTTAAAATGTTTCTAAAATTCCATTTTTCCTCACTATTGTTGTTGTATGAAAGTGTCAACAGAATATCCTTGTTTTCTTGACCATCTACATAATGTTTCATGTCCTTTAGCTCAAAACATGGTTGGAGAAGAGGGAAATATAGAGCGCTATCATATTCATCCTTTAGGTTCTCTTTCCAATCAATAACAATTAGTGCCATCATAATTTCTAGGAGGGAAAATAGTGTACAAGAAGACAACCTAGATATTGAAGTTGATATGGATTTATTCAGGTGGTCATATCCTAAATAATTATGCTGCCTTTTGGAGTTTCCATCCCATGAGGGCCTCTCGTTTCTAGCAAGAATGGCATCATATTATTCAATTTTATGAAAAAAATTCAGAGATTTTTATCTCATTGAAATTATTGTGGGTTAACATTGGTCAATTAGTTCCTAGACCACACCTATACTCTGCCCTACACTTATCACTTTTGCTGCTTTATTTTGTTATTGTTTGGTCATATGGAAATTATTATAATGATAGCTTTTTTATGAAAACATCTGTCACCTAGGTCACTCTACCTCACAGAGTATTTTTTTTCTTCCCCCTCTCAAAATGATTGTTTTCTGAAAATTTATGTGCAATGCCATTGCTTTCCTCACTGTTGTTTTTGTTTGAAAGTGTCAGCAAAATATCCTTGTTTTCTTTTCCGTCTACATAATGTTTCATGTCCTTATAATTCTCTCTTTGCATCTATCAATTCTCCCAATATATCCTCTTTCAAGAAAAAATAGGGCTTCCCTCCCACAAATCCTCGCCCCATCTTCCCAGCCATGAAATATGCTCCGTTTCAGAGAAAAAATATTGTGTATGGTTATTTGATATATCTGATAAAATAGCCCAATCCATGTTGTTATCATTAACAAACTTAAAGAGAGGAAAATTCTGGAGAGAATTTGAAATTACTTTCTCAGTAGACCTAATTTCCTAAGGCTATATCATACCAAACATTTTTAATTTATCGTAGTATAAATCTGTAATTTCTCTTCCATTACTTATAGTATTCCATAGCTTCCCAAGGCATTTAGTCCTTTAAATCAATAGAGAAACAAAAAAACCAAAATATTTAGTTGTCAAGAAAT
This sequence comes from Pinus albicaulis, assembly GCA_034641835.2. Taxonomy (NCBI): domain Eukaryota; kingdom Viridiplantae; phylum Streptophyta; class Pinopsida; order Pinales; family Pinaceae; genus Pinus; species Pinus albicaulis. The sequence goes on from JAXQQM020068927.1 coordinate 74,530, forward strand.
AATGAATACTGGGTAATATCCATCCTTGAGTGCTCATTATCTCTGACTTAATGATCACTTGATACCCAATCTAGCCACAGACTGCAATAATTTCCAATTTTCGGATAAAGACTCACACCAAGAGAACAAGAAAAGAAAGGAAGTAACTCCAATTCATATTTTAGGAGAAAAAAAACTGACAGATTAGTTTGTGACAGAGTAAGATTTGGCATGTTCATATATTGTAATAGTAAATCCAGAGGATTAGAACATAGTAACAAATTTAAATATTAGGACAGAGTAAAAAATTCAAAGATCTTTGGCATGTTAATGGTAATAGTAAATCCAAAGTATTAGAACAGAGTAATAAATTCAAATACTTTTGGCGTGTTCATAAATTGTAATAGTAAAATTGGAGGGTTAATTCAATTGGTCAAATCCTAATCTTTAAAACCCTTTTATTATTAGAGATACGGAGAGATATTGTATGTATTGTAGGGTAGTAAGTTTCTTTCGATTGGAATTTGAAAATAATTCAAATTTTGCTAGAACATGAAAAGAAAGGAAGTAATTCCTCTTCATAGAAGTTCTCTAGGATTTCTAATCTACGGTGAAAAAGGTAATTTTCAACATGAACTAGACATTGCTTTGAATCCTTCCATTGACCCCTAATTCCACCATCAAGCAGAACCCTTATTTTAATAGAGCTACTATAGATAGGATTGCATTCAAATTTCTGAATATTTTCGTAAAGTCTAGTTATGTATTCTTCTTAATTCTATGTTGAGTATATCCCTGTAATGCTCGAGATTATTTGCCCCTTCCAACCCATAAGCACGGCGAGGTGGTTTTAGATAAGACATTAACATGAAAAATATCTCATGCTCAGCCCATGGATTTCTTCCAAATAGCTTTTCCCACTCACTTATTGAGGTTGGCACAAGTTTTTCTTTGAAACTCTTCACTACAAATCCAGAGTCATTAACTACTGGAAATTTAAATATTAGAACAGAGTAACAAATTCAAATATATTTGGCATGTTAATGGTAATAGTAAAGCCGGAGTATTAGAACAAAGTAATAAATTCAAATACTTTTGGCATGTTCATAAGTTGTCATAGTAAAATTTGAGGGTTAATTTAATTGGTCGAATCCTAATATTTAAAACCCTTTTATTATTAGACATATGGAGAGATATTGTATGTAATGTAGGGTAGTAAGTGTAATGTAGGGTATCAAATTTCTTTCGATTGGAATTTACAAATAATTCAAATTTGGGTAAAACAAGAAAATAAAGGAAGTAATTCCTCTTCATAGAAGTTGTCCAGGATTTCTGATATACGGTGAAAAAGGTCAATTTCATCATGAACTAGGCACTGCTTTGAATCCTTCCATTCACCCCTAACTCCACCATCAAGCAGAATCCTTATTTTAACAGAGCTACTATCGACAGGCTTGCATTCAAAGTTGTGAAGATATTTGTAAAGTCTGGTTATGTATTCTTCTTAATTTTATGTTGAGTATATCCCTGTAATGCTCGAGATTATCTACCTCTTCTAGCCCATAAGCACAGTCAAGTGGTTTTAGATAAGCCATTGACAAGAAAACTATCTCATAATCAACCCATGGATTGCTTCCAAATAGCTTTTCCCCCTCACTTATGGATGTTGGCACAAGTTTTTCTTTGAAACTCTTCACTACATATCTAGATTCATTAACTACTAGAAAATCTGCAGATAAACTCTAAAAATATCTCCACTCAATGTGGTTGTTGGTTTAGGAAAAATACAAAAATTGAGTGACAGTGCTTTCTTTATGAGTTTTTTACCGAAGCTTTCCACAGAAAGCTCAGTGATCTAAGCGTATTCATTCAACCATCCTAGTAACATTGAAAGTCTTTCAGAATCCAATTTTCTCATGGCCATCTTCATGCCACCAGGCATGAATTTGAAATTTACCACACGTCCAAATTCCCCACTCCATATTCCCAGACATGAAATATGTCCCATATCAGAGGGAAAATATTGTATATGGATATTTTATATATCTGATAAACTATCCCAATCCATGTTGTCATCATTAAAAAACTTAAAGAGAGGAAAATTTTGGAGAGAAGGTGAAATGCCTTTCTCAAAAGAGTTAATTTCCTAAGGCTATATCGGACCAAACATTTTTAATTCATCATAGTATAAATTTGGAATTTCTCTTCTATTATTTATAGTATTCCAGAGCATCTCAAGGCATTTAGTCCTTTAAATCAATAGAGAACCAAACAACCCAAAATATTCAGTTGTCAAGAAATAATGAAGATTGTGTAATCTCCATCCTGGAGTGCTCATTATCTCTGACTTGCTGATCACTGGATACAATAGTGTCCAATTTTTAGATAAAGATGCACAACAAGAGAACAAGAAAATAAATGAAGTAATTCCTCTTCATATTTTAGGAAAAAAGAAACTAACAGATTAGTTTGTGACAGAGTAAGAATTGGCATGTTCATAAATTGTAATAGTAAAGCTAGAGGATTAGAGTAAAGTAACAAATTTAAAGATTAGAACAGAGTAACAAATTCAAAGATCTTTGGCATGTTAATGGTAACAGTAAAGCCAAAGTATTAGAATAGAGTAATAAATTCAAATAATTTTGGCACGTTCATAAATTGTAATAGTAAAATTGGAGGGTTAATTTAATTGGTCAAATCCTAATCTTTAAAACCCTTTTATTATTAGAGATATGTAGAGATATTGTATGTAATGTAGGGTATTAAGTTTCTTTCGATTGGAATTTGAAAATAATTCAAATTTGGGTAGAACAAGAAAATAAAGGAAGTAATTCCTCTTCATAGAAGTTGTCCAGGATTTCTAATCTACGAGGAAAAAGGTGATTTTCATCATGAACTAGACACTGATTTGGATCCTTCCATTTACCCCTAAGTCCACCATCAAGAATAATCCTTATTTTAACAAAGCTACTATCGACATGCTTTCATTCAAAGTTATAAAGATATTCATAAAGTCTAGTTATGTATTCTTCTTAATTTTATGTTTAGTATATCCCTTTAATGCTTGAGATTTTTTGCCTCTTCCAGCCCATATGCACAACGAGGTGGTTTTAGATAATCCATTGACAAGAAAACTATATCATGCTCAACCAAATTTCCATTCAGAATTGAATAAAAAAGGCAGGCTAGGAGATTTGTACCCCCAATGTGTTTTTAGCCATTTTCCTTTAGTTATGCTCCTTTTTAACTCTTCAGGGAATGTCTCAAGGTAGTTTACTGTCAAATAATATATCCACTATAAGAGAAAAATGACTTTCTCATTCACCCCTAATTCCACCATCTCACTCAGGTTTTCCTTGAAGTTGTGGAAAAGGAAAGTATACCCGAGGTAACCACAAACCAACCTTTGGATATAGAATCTAGCCAATCTGTATCTAGAGAGGGCTCTCTCTTTATAATTTAACTTTATTCTTAGAAAATTTTAGGCTAGTTATAAGTCCAAGAGTTTGTTTGAAAATGGTGGAATCTGCCAACTAAGGGCAAGGTTGAATATGTTCAAGCCATTGGGCTATGGAGTCAAAAGTATGACTTTACTGGATTAATCTTCTACACACAAGATGGCTTTGCAAGGCAAGATAGCCAAACAGAGAACAATTTTTAGGAATTAAAGTGGATGGAATGGGTTTTGAAGGGATGAAAGGCAATCAAGAATATTTCAACATATTCAAAGAAAGAAAATTAATGATTACAAACAAAGAGCAGTTAAGAATTCTTTATTATAGTAATCAAAATGTTCAAACCAGTGAAACAAGAGCAGTTAAGAATTCGTTGCTTATAACTAGTTTGGAGGAAAACATTTGGAATAACTGCAATAGAAAATCAGAGTACACTTAAGTAAGTTCTGATTTATTCTTTTATGAAAATTACTCAGAAATGGAAACACAGTGATAATATAAACAAATATAAAACTTAAAACATAGGATAAAAAAACTTATTGAACTGCAATTCGACGCATGAATCCTGCAAAAAGTCCCGAGCTTCAAATAGTCATCCAGCAAGCCACAAATAAATTTCTCCAAAGCACAAATTTCTCCGAAGCACTTTATTCCAAAAAACATCAATGTCACAAGAAAGTAGCAGAATCCACCCTCACTAATTCGATTGAGGGCTTATTTATACAAAAGATTATTTTAAAATATCTCATAACAAAATAGATATAATCTAGGATGACCAATGAATATTACATGGAAAATTTTAGGGGCTAATATTCGCGGGTGGGCTAATTTTCCATGGTTTTTCCAAAAAAAGATTCTCCAATTTCCATTTTTTTATGAAAACGATTCACCCAAATTTTACAATATAAACTTATTTTACATTAAAATTCGCCCACATTATATAGAAAATATATATAATATCATTATAAATTTGAATAGTTTTACAAATACATCAATAAATATTTTATAGTTTGCATATTAGGGACCAGTGAGATTCGCCAATTTTTTAAACTTCAAGATAATTTTCTATCCTTAAAATTATCCCTATGAATAAGTTACAATATAAAAGGAGACAG
>JAXQQM020071150.1:0-82836 GCA_034641835.2 Pinus albicaulis
GCGATCAATCGGGGGGTGTCACTTGAGTGTTCCGATTGCGATTGAGCCGGACTTGCGATTAGCGCTCCGTCGTCGATCTTTACGACGTATCAACTGACCGAAACTCGTCGTGGGACTTTGTGTTAAAACGAATCACATCGGGACTTTTGTGCTGTTACAAAGGATTTGCCTCCCGCCGATAGTTCCGATTGCAATTAGCGCCGGGGACTTAAGCACTTGGTCCTGGCGCGGGGTCATGTGTGGGGAAGTGGTTAAGGGGCTTTGCGGTAAGGGGGCTAAGCCCTATTACATGGTCGGAAAGTGGGTTTTCTGTCCATTTCAATGGATTTTAAAGGCGAAGAAGGGAAACGATAGAGGGAGAAAGGGGAGAAAAGGGAAAACAAAGGGTAGGGGAAGAATTTAAAGGGGATTTTGGGGGAAACTGAAGGGTAAGAAGGGAAATAAAAGGGGAAGACAAGGGGGATGAAAAGAGGCTAAATGAGGGGAAATAAGAGGGAAAAGGAAGCCTTTGGGCATTTCTTCATCAACAGAGAGGCTTTATAAGGGAAATCAGCAGAGGGGATTTGATCAAAGGATAAAAGGCACATAGAGGCTTCAAGGAGACTGTGTTTTCAGGGGAAAAGCATTCCTTGAAGACTCAACAACAAATTAGCCCCCTATTTGCTTGTCAAAAATTTCATAGGGGGGCTAACAGTGGCTCCACATGGGGATGGCTTCTTCTTGAAGGAGCCAAGAAACCAGAAGATGATCTCTTGGTGTAGGCTAGATGCCTGCTGCTTGAACCATCCATTTCTTTCTTTGATCAGCTGCCACAAACTGTGAAGACAACATATCAGCAGTACAATTCTTCCAAACAACTACCTACCCACACTATAGTCCTAACATTTTTTCTTCTTGGGTGCATTTGGACTTGCAGACCCTTTTACATCATCAATTTTTACAAACAGGAAAAATAAACCTAGTCTACTTCTACCCTTATTGCTCCATGAGACCAGATTAGACTGTTGGCCTCATATGTTTCTCTACCTACACTACTACCTGCTAGGATTAGACTGTCTAGCAGGTTTCTTCTCTACATTCTAAGACAGAAATTTAAACAACTAATCTACTTGCTCATAGGCTGAGCTTTATTGAGCTTCCTACCTACCCTACTCTAACTGGAATATTTACAGTCTAGCTTACAAACGTTGTCTTCCAATGCAACCAGTCCTTCAAGTGATCCCATGACTGGTCCTTCTTGCTCAACTCCGTGAGCATGCTGGATAGGCAGGGCAGCTCCCACTCTTTTTGTTCAACAACAGCAGCCTTGAAAAGTTTTGTTTCTGCTTGCAACATGCTGCTGAGCAAGACCTTTGATCCTTCTTCAAATGTATGCAGGAAATGTGCATAAGGATCATGAAAAGATACCTGGCTATGAATGTCTGGCAGGCTGGCTTCGACCAGGATCTCTTCTTCTTCCACTGGATCCAGAAGAAGACTCTCTTGAGAGAGAGAATCTCCCTCATCTTCTGAACTGGAGGACTCATCGTATATTGGGGCTGAGTCCTCTCAGAGCTCTGATATGTTCTGCTCTGAGGTGCAGGGCTCCGTGAAAAGATCCATGTGTTCTTGAGCAGGGGTGTATTCCTTTGCTTCCTCTTTTTCAAGAGGAAACTCCTTGTTTTCATCGTGCTCAAGAATCTCTTCTTTGCTTTCCTCCTCATCTTCTGTAAGGAAAGACTGCTGGCGTCCGATCTCATGACACTCATCACTGATGCTTTCATAACTTTCCCCATCAGTGTCATAGATAGGCGGACCTGACCAAGTCCACCGTTCTGGGCGCACAGCAAATCTTTCTTCATTCTGATCCACAGAGGAGTCTTCTGATTCAGAACCATCAAACTCAAAAGGAGACTGAGCAGGAGCATGTGATCTATAGAATATTTCTGGGGAAGACTGTTGGTTTAATATCTGATCAATTTCTTCTTCTGTTAAAAGAGGGGTTTCCCTCACATCATGGACAGAAGAGCAACAATTGTCTTCCTCTTGTGTTAGCTGACTGGGAGGCGGGATGTTCTCTTGAGCCTCTTCTTCTTCATCAGATTCTGCCTCTTCCATGTAGTCATCTGCTTCCTCAAGGCAGCTTTCCCTATCAGCCTATGCTAATAGGTTCTGATGTTCCCTGTTCGGCATAACACAAGGCATAGGTAAGCAATCAGGCAGTTTCTGATCACTAACCTCCTCATCTTCTACAGATTCTTGAGCATCATATAGGTCCTGCTCATCTTCTAGATCCTGAGTTTGTTCTTGCTCTGAAGGGGACATGGGCCGTTCAAAATAATCATCATCTGCATTCATATTAGCCATGTACGTCTCCATCATTTCACCAAGCACTTCTGTTATTCTGCATACTTTATTATACAAAGCATTATACTTTGCATCCCTGTCCATGCTTGGATTCGTGCTTGTGCAAAGAAGGCTACTATCTCTTCTCAACCAGTTCAGTGTTCTTCACCAGTGGAGTCATTTGGTCTTTGGATCATAGGGAGTGTGGAGTCGCCAGGTGGATGATTATGACTGTTTGGAGCTGGATGTTGTCCACCATCAGCAATGAGAAGCCAATCTAAAGGCAAAGTGGTCCATTTCCCCAGTATGGTCGCCATTATGTTGGGGTTCCCATGTTTTGGCCAGATTGGCAAGACCAAAAGATGAGACAACATCAGAACCACTTTGGGGCCCTAGGATCTAGCCCTCCTGGACCCGGAGAGGGATCTCTCCAATAGAGAAAAGAATGATATGTCTTTAAAGCTCGAATTGAGATATTAGGCTAGTTATGAAGCACAAAGGGGGGTTTAAAGTGATTTGGTTGAAGGGTTGCTGGGTTGGTTAGGAGATCATAGGCCGAGAAAGCAATGGGAGGAAAGGAACATGACAGCAGGATATTTCAGCAGAGAGGATGGGCTAAGACAATGCCATCCATTGGGCTATGGAGTCATGAAAGGAAATTACTTGCGTCCACTAGCCAAGGCTTTCAAAGGGCATGTCATCTAATACTAAAGGATATTTAGATTAGAGAGTGGGGTGGAACATTAAGGAAGGAAAGTAAAAGAAGGAGAACAACCAGATTTCTGTCTATAGATCAGGTCAGAGGTCATTTAACTCCAGACCTGCTTGGACATACTCAAAGGCTGCTCTCAAAGAGACAAAGGGGCAGCTTATAGATCAGACCAGAGGTCATTTAACTCCAGGTCTGCTTTAGCAACTCCAAGGGAAAAACAGAGATAAGTTAAATAGAAGGGATCTTAAAAGGGCCAGCTGGTCGCGCAAGGATCCTAGTGGACAGGGCTAACACTTATCCCCAATGTTCCCAAACCTTCCAGCTGAAACCCAGCAAGAACATCTAAGCACCGATTCAACCAATTCATACATCAGCCAGCATGCAATAACATCCGCTGCGCTGGTTAAATCAACTGAAACCAGCTCTTAGATAGCACATAGAGCAGAAAACATAAAGGTAGGGAGAGCAGACAGAATAGGGCACCTAACAAGGGTGAATCCTATACCATTATTCTGATGCCTACCAGCAGAACATGAAACAATATGAAAATGTAATAAACAGAGTTAAGAAACACATCACCAATAGCAATAGACCAGGATCCTGTGAAATGTGCTTTGATTAATTGATGCAAAACCAGTCATGTACAATAAGCTCAATGGCTGTTACAGTCCAGACTTCTCCTCCCAGCCTATTACATACAAACTACTCTGCTATTCCCTCCCACGACTGTTCTAACAGTCGAATGAATCCCTTTAACAGCAAACTATGCAGCAACTGAACAACAACCTTTACATTATGTTCTCGGGGATCTTTTATAGGAGAAGAGGAAGAGACAGAAGTAGATGAGCAAATGAATGAGACCCATTAAGACAGAATGGCGGAAATGTCCACACCCACACTACTTAATGGCTATATGCGGCGCTCTGAGTACTCTGCAAACTGTTTGGAGGCTCTGTCAGGCCGGGAATTGACCTCTGATATATTCTTTAAGTCCTTTCTGGTGCTTGGAGCTCTGCGCTAGCCTTATAGAATAGATGAACTGGTGAAAGATCTACACGGTTTCTCCATTCCTCTTTAATTTTGCTTGACAGTCTCTTGAGAAGTTCTGTCAGTGCATTAATCTGTTTAAGGGCTCGAGGAGGCATGGAGATTGCTGTAGGAAGGTGTACGTCTAGAGAGAACGTCCTGCTGTTAGGTAGCACAGTAATGACTTTGCTGGTGCGCTCTTAGTCTTCCAACAGTGCCTTAATTCTTTGAATGTGGGATTATAACCATTAATCTTCACTTACAGGCTCAAATCCCTTAAATCCGTCTCTGCTATCCCGTTTGGCCGCTGAATTGGCCTCTCTGTGCTATCTGCACAATTTAAAATAAACCTGTTTATAACCCAGGCAGTGGTGGAGAAATACAGTGAAAACCTGGAGGAATGGTGGCGGAACGGTGGTAACAGCGAAGAGGAGCAGAGAAATGAACACATAGTGAAAAACCCAAAGACTAGCGTTGGGTCGAAATACAAAGGAAATGACGGAAAACAATGGAGCGGAGGCCATGGAGGTGGGACCCGGCGGAGGCGGAGGGAACATAAATGTGAACGGTCAGATCTGGAAAGGATGGACGGCTAGGATTCAATCGAGCAATCGCAATCGGAGGTCAGAGCGGGTGTCAATCGCAACACACCTTTTGAAAGTTCTGATTGTGATTGAGAATGGGGAAGCGATTGAGCAATGACCGTTGGATCTCGGGTTGAACGGACGGACAGGATTGAATCGGGAGACGGAGGGAAGAGCATGTGATTAACGCTGAGCCATAGGATCAGCAGGGGATGGACGACTGCGATTTAATCGGGGTGGAGACAGAAGACTTGCGATCAGCGATCGAAGGAACGGAGCGATTGGCGCAGGACCGTTGATCTGGGAGGAAACGGATGGCGGAGATTTAATCGGAAGACAGAGAGAGAACTTACGATCGGTGATCGGGGGGGAGTTGCGATTGAGCGCTGACCGTCGATCTGGGAGGAAACGGATGGCAGAGATCAAATCGGAGGACGGAGGGAAGGGGATGCGATTGTGATCGGAGGTCGGGATGCGATTGAGCGCTAACCATCCGATCGGGGATCAGATCAATGGTTCAGATGTAATCGGAGGGACAGAGTGATCGGGGGGATCAGGAGATAGGGTGCGATTAGCGGAGGACCATCGGATCAGGCGGGGAGATCAACGGTCATGATTAAATCGAGTTTCCTGTGGAAGACTTGCGATCAATCGCAAGGGGGTGTCATTTGAATGTTCCGATTGCGATTGAGCCGGACTTGCGATTAGCGCTCCGCTCGTCGATCTTTACGACAGATCAATGCGAAGGAAGTAAACACGGGACTTTTGTGTTTAAACGATCGCACGGGGGTTTTACGCCGTTATAAAGGATTTACACCCACCCGAAGCTCCGATTGCGATTGGCGCTCGGGACTTAAGCGCTTGGTCCCAGCGCCGGGGCACATGTGGGGAAGTGGTTAAGGGACCTGTGGTAAGGGGCTAAGCCCTATATTAAGGTCGGAAAAGGGTTTTTTAGCCCATTTTAATGTAATTTGAGGGCTGGGGAAGGGTAACGATAGAGGAATAAAAGGGGAAAAAGGGAAAACAAAGGTTAGGGGGAGGAATTTAAAGGGGATTTTGGGGGGATTTGAGGGGTAAAAAGGGGAATAGAAGGGGAAGACAAGGAGGACAAATAAGAGGGAAAAAAGGGGCCTTTGGGCATTTCTTCACCAATAGAGAGGCTTTAGAAGGGAAATCAGCAGAGGGGATTTGATCAAAGGATAAAAGGCACATAGAGGCTTCAAGGAGACTGTGTTTTTAGAGGAAATGCAATCCTTGAAGACTCAAAAATGATTTAGCCCCCTATTTGCTTGTCAAAAATTTCATGAAGACTCAACGACAATTTAGCCCCCTATTTGCTTGTCAAAAATTTCAATAGGGGGGCCAATGGTGAAGTATCTCAACCCTTCCGAGTCGCTTCCATCTCCTTCCCCTCCCCGATTATCCATTCATTGTTGAGTACATCAGACCCGAGTCCGCAAGACCGTAATATCTTCCGTATTATTCATACCTTTCGATGGCCACTGATCGGGGAACACGGGTTTTCATTGGTGGAGGCCGCAGCATTCGTACCTCGCTTCGCTGAAGGAGGAGGCACTATTGCTATATCTTCGATTGCTTCAAGACTGGCCGTGTTTGGCTCGGTTTCACCCAAGCACATGCTTCTCAATTTGGTCCTTTTTGTTTTGGAATGCTCCACTGGGATTCCTCCTTTTTCCTTCATTGGCCGGCAGCCCGCATCTACACCCATGGCTTACAATGCAGAAGGTGGATCTACTCTTTCTTCTTGCCGGGTTCCCTTGGAACTAGGCATATTCTTAGTTCAAATCCTTCTTTAGGGTCCTTTCCTACTTCTCGTGACTCGCAGTTTTAACCCTTGGTCCGGAGGTCGTAATTCGACTACTTTTACAAAGTTGAACCCCGTGTTTACCAAGGTGGGCCGAGGGCAAAGAATCGCTTGATGTTGGTCATCAAGGAATGCTTCTTTCCTTCGTCGAGCATCATCGACTTTTTCCCCTCTTTCTAATGCATGGAACCCCTATCGTGGCCCTCTTCATTCAATACTTCGTGGGGGCGAATTGGTCCTGGCCTTTGCAACTCTACGCTAGTGGGTCCTTCTCCAAATGTTGGGTCATTTGGCCCAACATTTTCACGAGTTATTTCTTGCAACCTAGTGCCTCATCAAATATAGGGTATTCTTTTCGAATGTAGGGAATTCATCTCATCAAGGATGAGTCCTCGTGCTCCGCTCGTTACCTTTTTCTCGGCAACATTAAACTCGCTGCATTTGTCGAAATTGACGAATGATCCGATCCGGCATGGGCCTGGTGGCCTCCGGCTCTCACTCAAACTACCTTCATACATTCCAAAGTTTGAAGGCAAGAATGAGAGGAATCGGCTGACCATATCACCACATTCCATTTATGGTGTTCGTTTAACTCCTCGATCGACGATTCGATTAGGTTGAGATTGTTTCAACGCATCTTTAAATCGAAACGCCGCCAAATGGTATATTGAGTTGGCTAATCGGGGGCAGCTTTTTGCTACATTTGGAGATCTAGCTGTTACATTTCTAAATCATTTCTAGTTGCCCGTCCGTTATGATGTTAGGACTGAACTCCTAGCTAATTTTAAGTAGATTTTACGCAACCCACATTTCTCGACCATATTCGGTGAAATTGCATGAGAAGGAAGAGGCTTATTAAAGCTCATATTCCAGGAGAATTCCTTTTGGAATGGTTTCTCAAATCTCTCGTTACCAAATATTTATAAGGATGTATCCTCTCCGAGGCATTTTCCCGAGGAACAAAGCCATTTTTAGGGCCCAACAAACTCGAATCGATATATTCCCTTTCAATCCGGGGTCCTTCATAAATATTTGCTTAATGCTCCTCTTCAAATCTCTGACTTGACCTAAAACTAAGCTTGGTCATGGTGATGGACTTATTGGGTCGATCAATAGTGGTGCACGAACCTCGCTTACTCAATTACAACAAGCTTGTCTTGCAATCAAGCCCTTTCCGGTCGTTGTGCTCCGCCGAGCCGTCACCTTCTCAATCTTTGCCTCCAGAATGCCGTCCAAACTTCCGACCCCAAAGGAAATCAACAATCAAGGAAGAAGAAGGGATAGAATAATAATAAAAAGGGCAAGAATGGGAAGGGTAATGCAAATAAAACCAACGAGCATGTTGGTAAGGGTCCAAAGGATAAAAAGAAAGTGAAGTTTCCATGCAAGCTATGTGGCCGGAGACCATCTTACATACACCTTTGCCCTAAAATTTAGGATGCGCAGCACTTGTTAGCTCAACAGTAATTCTTCCGGGGCTCAATGTGTTGGGATGTAAAACCATTTTCCCCAAGGGAAACAGCACTAGTTATCGACGCGAATCAAAATACCGGGCTTCCTCTCGGGGGCACCCAAGAAGGGGAAATTCCATCAAACATATACGATGAGTGCTCACGTGGATGTCGCCAATGAGATCCATGATTATGGCGAAGATGAGTCTTCGAAAGCCAAGGGTGCTCCCGATGCTACCGAGTCGCTTCACATCACGAAGCCTATCGTTGAGCCTTTACCTCGGATGCTCCAAAGCATCTACTAAGCTGCAGAGACAATCCAAAATGCCGTGCTGCCCGTAACTACTCTATTATGGAAGATCCGGCGCAGAGTCCTTGTGCCATGTTTCGCTCTAGAGGTGCTCCGGGCCTGAACTGCTCAACGGTCTGCTTTGCTCACTCATTTGGGCCGTCGATCCAAAGAACTCTCTTATGATAACTTTCGATATGAATAATTTTAAAGAGAATCCCCCATCATATGGTCATATTAAATCATCATACCGGAAATGCAATATTTTCCGACGCGTCATGGATGAGGGTGCTTCCACCTATGTGGACACCTCTCACATGCTGAAGGGAATTGGATCTCCTGGAAATGTTGCTCCATCTACTACTCTTCCGACTACGTTTGATGGTCATTCTCACAGACCGCATGGTGTACCGTCCCCGCCACCTATCCGTGTTGGGGGAAAAACTCGTAAATATAGAGGTTGAGATAGTGGATGCAAGCTTCGACTACAACTTTCCGTTGGGGAGAAACCTAGATTTATGAGATGGATGCCATTGCATCTTCATTATTTCAGATTATTTGTTTCCCTCATGAAGGAGTGATCGTTATGGTGGATCAACCGGACCGTCCTCCGTAGACCCGAATGCATATACTTACTCAACTATTCCAAAGTTGGATACCAAGTTTCCTCGTTGAGAATTTAGGGGTTGGAAATGATTCCTTCTTTGATGGGTACTTTCAATATTCCACCTCCCACGGTTCATAAATGCAATTTCATCCTCCGTGGCTCCTTCTTCGAAGAGAGTTCTTCTAACTCATTGTTTTTCTTGACCTCGGACCTTACCTTCCCTACAACCACATTAGTTAGCCAAGGTCAAGTGGGTGGAATGGCATTTTGATGTCCTGTACCAAGATTGCTTATCAATCTATTGTTGACTCGTAGAGTCCATTCCAGCTCCTCTTCATCTAAGAGTTGGATGGAGATGTGGCTCCTATTGGACACTTATTTCTTCTTCGCCAAGATTTTCTTGATACCACTCTTCCATCCGAGGAGGCCGTCCCGGAAGCTATGACTAGTATGATAGACCATGGGATGATTTGCATAATCTGGCCCTACTTTTTACTTAATTTGAGCGAAGTTGAATCAAGTTTTCCATGTCTTGTGTCTCCCCGCTCCCGTTTGCCCAAATTTAACCCTTTAGCACCAAATTAATGTATATGTCAAGGGAACATGGTTGTGATTTTTCCAACTATCCCGTTGAACATTTCTAGGGATCCAATGTTATTGAGAATGTCTTCATCGGAGCTTAATGTTCCCCGAAGAGATTCAGATTACACCGATCTCTTTAAAGAGTATAGGGATGTATTCACTGGGTATTACATGGAAATTCCTGCATGGATCCATCTATTATCCAAAGATGAGATCAAGACTTCACGAAATGCTAAGTCGAAGTAGGCAAAAACTTTGTCTCAAGTATCCTAGAAGGCTTAACCATCAAAGAGGTGGAGAAGTCGCTTAAGGTTGGATTTATTTATCTTGTTCCTTTGAATGAATGGGTTTCAAATCCTATTCTTGTGGATAAAAACAAAGAACAATTCGAGTTTACATTGATTTCGTAGACCTTAATAAAGCATGTCCGAAAGACAATTACCCCACACCATTTATAGATCGCATTATCGATGAGTGTGCCGCACCGATATTTTTCCTTCATGGACGGTTTCTCCGTAGATAATCGATTACTATCCGTCCCGAAGATCAATATAAGACCTGCCTTTTATTTGTCCCTCGGGTAATTTTTCTACAAGAAGATTCCTTTTGTCTTAAAATGCCGTCAGTACCACGGCCATGTGTCATATGCCTTCACGATACATCAAACATATTATCAAGGCATATTTGGATGATTTGGTCGTCGTTCTCGAAAGAGGATGGATCATCCCGCTCACCTCCGTCAAGTATTTGAACGATGTCATTTCTACAAGATTAGGTTGAATCCAAACAAGTGTTGCCATATATCCTACGGTTATTAGATTCATTTGTGGTTTAGGAAGGGATTGAGGGTAGATCCTTCAAGGTTGAGGCACACTCCGGTTGCCTCCCCCGTCATCTATTCGTCAACTTCAAAGTCTACAAGTGAAAAGCTAATTTTTCTTCGGAGATTTATCGTAAATTATGTTGAAGTTACCAAGGGATTTATGAGATTGTCGAAGAAGGAGTTCCATTTTTGGATGACTTCGCTCAATGTTTGGCTCCGACAAGCTAAAGCATTCACCTCATCTTTATTGATTCCACCGTAATATAGTAGGGATTTCTTTGTATCTTGCAAAGCAGAAATCTACCATTGGTATGGTTCGGTTCTAGAGGATGATGTTTTGTAGAGCATGTTATATACTATCTTAGTCGAGGATTGGAGAGACCCGAAATTCGATATAATTTGATAGAAAAATTAGCTTTAGCAACCTATTCATGCCGGGTACGACTCCGACATTGAGTATTCTTCTTACGAAAAACTTATGTTTTTGGCAAAGAAATTAAATCCATTTGTTCTCAAATAGGCGAGTGACTGTGGTAGCAGAATAGATGGATTATGATTTTTCGTGAATTTGATCTGGAGTTTATGTCCGCCAAGTCCAAGAAATCATTGGTTTTCGCGAAATCGATCTCTCGAGTTGCCCCGTGGGGATGAGATAGTCTATGATGAATCCTTCCTGATGAACATTTGTTTCTTATATCTCCGCGCGGATCCTTGGTATGGAGATATCATTGTGTATCTTCGTACTCTCGAAGTTTCCCTCTACTTCTTTTTCGAAAGATGAGCGTCCTAATTTGCGTCACTTGGCTAAGAATTACTTGATCATTGGTGATGCTTTATATCGTCGAGGGGTTGATTCAACTCGAGATGTTTCTCAGCCAAGAAGCCGAGGCCGTGTCGAATGATTGCCACATTGGAGTCAGGTGGTCATTTATTCGCTTTCACACCAAAAGATCTTGTGTGCTAGGGTACTTTTGGCCTTCGATTTTCAAAGATTGTATCGAGTTGGTCAAAAAGTGTCATCCGTCGATGTCTATACTCGAAAAATGCACGCTCATCCAGCTCCGATTTTTCCACCATCGTCCGTCCTTCAAAAGTGTAAATTGATATACTACTTCGTGAACTCCGCCTTCGCTAAAGGTCACAAGCATATTATTGTAGCAAGAGACTACTTTTACGAAGTGGGTCGAGTTTACTTTTGGGAATGATGGTGAGACTTTTAGCTCTTTTTCTTTTCAAACTGTGTTATTGCTCGTTTTGGTATTCCAAGAGATCAGCCACCGATCATGGCGCCTATTTTCAGAAGAAAATGATGGCTTCAGCTGGCTCTAAATTAGGTTTTTGCGTATATCCATTCCTCGCATTATCAAGCCAATGGAAAGTGGAAGCCGTGAATAAATCCTTGAAGACACTAAAGGAAAAAATAAATAAAGCTCGATCCAACTCGCGCATCATGCTATATGATGCACTTCGGGCATATAGGACGTCATTGAAAATCGTAACCGGCTTTACTCCGTTTCAAATAATAAGTTTATGGGTTGGAATCTATATTTCCCATTGAATGTGAGATTCCTTCTCTTAAGTTAGTTGTTGAACTAATTCTTGATACTTCTAGTCTTGAAGAATGTCCTCTATCCGGAACATCTCGATGAGTAGCGTCGTGATGCCGCCACGATGAATGAAGCGCATAAAAACCGAGTTAAAGTTTAGTACGATAAAGCGGTCAAACCTAGGGTTTTTTCGGAAGGTGACCTTGTTTTGGTCTATGTCCAAGAAAAAGATGGCTCGGGGCGCAAATTTAAGTCTATGTGGTATGGCCCTATTGTTAAAAGTCCTTAAAAAGGAGCATATACCGTTGATTTTGAAGGAAACAGTCATTTGTTTTAAATGGGCTCTATTTCAAAAGTATTATGCCTAGGCTTCTGGCCCAACATTTTGATTTTGTATATAGTAGTTTTTCTTTCTACATATTTGGTTTTTCGATCTTTGATAGGATGGTGATGTTTTTTCATCTCGCTGGCAAGTTGTGTCGAATGTTATGAGTCATTTTGGTTTCGCCGATAAAAGTAGACACATCCAACTTGCCTGTGGCTTGGGTGCTTCATCATCCATCCCAGGCTGGAGAAAGTATCAAGAGGAGTCTCAGATGGGTCCGTCTCCAATAATATAAAGGCATTACACCGTGCTTATTTATCTACACTGTGAGGTAATATCTTTGGGGTGTTGATTCAAGGGTATTTTTCTTGACCTCGAAATTGGTGGTGTTGTTTAAATACTTATCTGTTCGAGATCCATTTTTACTCCGGTTGTTCTTGAGGGTACGTTTGTTACAAATATCATTTCAATTTTTAACTTTCATTCATATTCCTCGAGCCGACAATTGGATGGCGTACTCATTAGCTAATCAAGCATTTGATTGGCATATTAATCATTCCATACAATAAAATTTAATCATCAAAAACATCATACATTTTTTATGCATTTATTTCCGCATCACATCAAATAAATACCGTATACATATATATCATCATAATGTTCCAAAAACTATACAAAATTTGGATTCATAAGTCATACAAAAATTGGGCTTATGCCCGATCATGTTCAGCCTCAAAAATATACAATCATCCGATATATCATATCTATCTACTCCTCGTGTCCTTGCTCAATTTGTGTTCCTATGTAACACGATCACTTGGGTAACCTCACGAAATAACCGTACTCAATCACTAGGTTCTCCTACCACCCGTCTCCTGAGGGCTTCCTTTGTGCAGATCTTCCATCGCAACATAGGTACTTGGCGTTAATCCTCCAAGTTCCTATGTACACCGAGGGTCCGTCTGGATTCATCGTAAGGCGTTCTCGCTCTCCGCGATGCTTATGTCGTGGGTGGAACCTCGGGGGTCGGATCGGTCCAATATCCGTATCATGATCGTTTTAAAATTGTAATTCATTTTGAATCCAATCAAAACATGTTTGTTTTCCAAATTTTTCATATATATTGAAAAAATCCAAAAAATTATATAAGTCAAAAAATTGCAAACTTACCGATCGTGCTCCATGTCGCACCTAGTGGAAGGACAAGGTCCTGGATCACTCACGAAAATCCATCCCGCATAGGGATAGTCTTCCTTACGCCGATGATTTGTTCTCCCCAACATTAAAAGAACTCATCATCCCAAGTGGTTCGTGTGAAACTTACTTTCCTTAATCTCTTTCATCAAGTCAGCCTCGATCAGCAATTCTCGGGGTCTCTGCCGTCGACAAGAGACTGGCTTCAGTCCTCAAATTCAGAATCTTTCTCGAAGAAGAATGTCATCAATATTGTACCATATCCAAAATGTTTTGTCTTTACTTTTCGGATAGAAGTCAATTCTTGCTTCATGTCTATCAATAGAGCCGTGCACTGAATTTCTATAAATGAGCAAGCATTCCAATCGCCATACCATTTGAGCCCCGGATGCCTCGGTGTAGGAAGCGCATCCCGCTACCTCGTCAATGTTAAAAAGGAGAATTTTCATGTGCAGGTCTCTTAAATCTTTGATAGAAATTTCAGTTCCAGCTTTCTGGAACCCCACGCAGTAGACGTGGACGTAATCTTCCATGGTTAGCTCTCCAAAGGTTTACCATGTAAATCTACCGGCCTCCTCCTCGAAAGAGTCCAGCGAATAAAATATATATCTTCCACCTCGATGCATATGGGCATTTGATCTATTATGAAGCAGCCTTCTTCCGGTTCTAACACCACAGCATTTCGAGAAATTGGACATTACTCTTCATATTTGCATTTTGAAAAACTTGAGCAATCCACAATTTGAGAATATTAAGTGATACTTGGTCCCCGCATGACTTCATTGTCAATGGCAACTATGCTCACGCTTCCTCTCCAAGATATAGTCATCCCGCAAAAATTCAATAATTTGTTCTTTAGATACGCATTTTTTCATTTTGGGTTGCGCATACGTGACTTTTATATCGCGTATATACGCGACTTGGTCATTATAAACCCGCCGTATGCGCAAACCCGTGATTTTAAAAAAATGGTTCTACGGTGAAAATCTTAATTTTTAACTTATGAATGGACAAATGAATAAAAGGATGAATTAAGAGCTTACCTAACAAATTCGGTGAAGTTTTAAGGTCGATTGCTCGTATTTTCGACGAAATATAGTTTTTTTTCCTACACTTTTTCCCAAATCAAGAATGTAACAATGAACCAAATATGAGGTAACCTAGGTATTTATGCCCAAAATTGAAATTTTTTTGCAAAAAATTGTTATGCTTATTTTTTCAATCTATCTAAGTCGCATAACCCGGATGCTTGGGAGTGCCCGTATTGGTATATTTTCAAGTACATTTGGACAAATTCGAGATTTTTCCCTATTTTTTATCCATGACCTACGCGACTCCGTCATGGCGGTGTATATGATCTTCACCGGCATATAGGTTAGGGAATCCACTTTCCGTTGCATTTTGCATACTAGCCTCCATTCTGATCACTTTCCATAGGGTCGATCCCATCGTGTCATGAGTATTACACTCATTTACTTGGCCGATTATTTAATCATGACTTGGTGGTAGAGCCTTCCTTTACATGGGCTTCCTAGTTAGTTCCTCGCTATCATTTGTTGCCCATTCTGCATTTTATGTAGGCTCGGGAGTCTTTAGTCTCACATACTTATGTGTTGCTTTCCATTCTTCTTCTTCCTCTATCATCATTTTTCCGGCTATTACCCTGTAGGCCCTCGGCATTGTCGAGTTGTATTACCGCATTGCATATTGGCTAATTGTTTATCCTAGCCTTTAGCCGCCTTCTATTTGGACTCAATGTTTAAGCCAACTTTTGACCTTGACTATCCGTACAAATTAACCATTCCATGCACTTAGCTATCGCAACTCGACACCCTTTTTACCCATGGATGGAACATCTCTTCCCATTATCGCTACCTAGTTTTCCGCCACCTTGCATTGAGCATAGGATCGTTCCAATCCCAAGAACTAGTGCATCTCGTTTCTTGATACTCGTTCTATCCATTGTACCATAGCATTCTTTATTCTTTTCTGTGCTTATTATATGAAAAAGACAAAAATCAAATATAACAAAAAGAGCGGGAATGGGATATAACTTTGTAATTTGGATGGCAAGATGTTGTTAGTTTGTCGCCTTTGAAAAAGCAATACACACTTATATATTTCCTCCATTTTTGGGATGGTTTTATTTTTGACTGTAGTTCAGCCTTTGCCTTGTTTCACCGGTCGCCTTCCCGCCTGGTTATCTCTTCCAATCATATGAGAGTTTATTTCGCTCTCGCATAAATGTACTTATATAGTGTCGCTCATTACCATGGTCATCACGAGTCGTGATTTTGTTCAAGGAAGTCTAACCCGCAGTCGTCCATTCTGCGGTGTCTCATGACTCATTATTCCGCCGCTTCTTCCCGGTTTTGCTTCGCATTTTGTTCTATCACACTCGATGTTTTGGTCTTCACTCGTGCCGGTTTAAGAGGGTCTCCATTCGCTCTTCGTTGGCGAGTTTGTCTCTCATCGACTACGACACATTGTCGAAAGTAAACCTAGAGCCGCACCGGCCCTATTTCCATCATTGATAGGTGACCTTGTACTCGCATTTGATCATCATTATGGGTCTTCGACCGAGTGGTTTCCGTGTTCGACGCCGCATACATTATCACACTGACGGTGCGCACTGATTAACATTTGACCCTACTTCCAGTGATATCTCCACCTCCGTGTCACCATCATTGGCTGGTTCGCAGGGTTTCTTCCCGTGCGCCAGCTTCATCTTGTGCATGTCGGAAACGTACTTTCCGCCTTGGTTCCGTCACTCGCTTCTCGTCCGATTCCTTCCGAAATTTTGGCCCTGCGGTTACACTCGCGCCGGGACCGATGTGGGATGCCTTAAGGTCTAGAGTCTTTTTTTCGTTACCTTAGGTTTGCACCACTGTTGGCGGACTCTTCGCTATTGGACAAAGGGGACTCATCATTGCCTCCTCGATCGGCAGATTCTTTCAAGTGTTTGACTTCAACTCATTCATTCGCACTTGTTAGATTGTACTAGGGCACTTAAGGGACCATTTTCATTATTGGTGGGTTGTCTCACGTTGGTTAACAAAGAGATATACTATTGACCTGGAAACGTCTCCTATTGTGTATAATTGTGCCATAGTGACTCTGTGAAGACTCGGTTGCATTAGCATTTCATTTCCACTTTCGATGTACCATTCGCCTTCTACCAAAGGATGTCGTTCACCCTTATATGTTGCGTTGTTAGTATAACAACATCTTATATGTTGGCTCCTAGGTTGCGTGATTGTACCATGTGTTCTATCCTTTATGATTTGGTACTTGGATCACCATTTGTATGATCGTACATCTAGTTTCAAAGATTTATTGATCGCCCTATATGTGATACTTAGACATTGATTCCCGACTTGTACTTCCGGGCCATGCTCGGGGACATTCATTGTGTACTTAGTTCGGGCCTATACTTGTATACATTTTGGATCTATTCGTACTTTCTATATGATGTATTTCTCGACCGAGCATGGGTATGCCCGCTCAAAGATGAGTTGACTCTCTCGTTTTCTTCATTGGTTTTTGGCAACAACCGTGTCCTCTCTTGTCCTTGCGAATTCCTTTCTATGTGCATAATACATTTCGCCCATCATGTACCCCTTCTAACCTCATATATTAGGGGGCATCTCGTTATAGCATCATTTTTCACCCTCATGTGATTCATGATTGTCTCCATGGCCTTGTGCACCCATTCCCGCAGACTCGAACAAAATTCATAAAAACAAGGTTAAAAAAAATCCCATACGCTAGTATGCCCGTACTTTTCCGCATGTATACGCGAGTCCACATGTACTTTTCCGTGTATGCCATTAAAATCATTAAAAATATATATAAAAATTCCCTATTTTCGGGCCGGGTTTATGGTTACTCCGTAGTTCAACCACCCCATCACGTGGCCAACTATTTCCAACTCGATTGAAACTACTTCGAGGGAGTATAAAAGCCCCTCATGTGTATGGCCTAAGGGAGAGAGAAATTTTATAGATATTATACTCTATTGGAATCCCAATTCAAGTTCCATTTTCGTGCTTCCCGCACTTTCCCAAATTTTTATAGAAACCCCTACTTCGGAGATGCTCATCAGCTCATATGCCATTCGAGTGCACAAGTTTTGAAATGTATCTTTGGGGCCGAGGCAAGGGCGGGACGGATCCAGAAGACGGTCTCTGCTCAAGATCGTGGAAGGATTCAGTGATCTCTCCACCTTTATTACTATACATGTCGTTCATAATGAAGAAGAACCATCTTGTTCCCGAAGTCACATGTTAATATCTCGCTTGTATATGTGAAAAGGTTATTATTTAAGTATTTATTATTGTTTATATACGGTTTCATGGTTTTCACTTACATGTAGGGTAAATATATGTTGTACAACTAGATTTCCATGTGCATGTTTCTTCTTGGTTTTCGTTGCTGTGTTAAGGAGGAAGAGGGGTTGTCAGTTTGGACCCCGTAGGATCTACATCAAACGTAGGATTATGGGTGAGTTCTACTACTCATGTTATCTAGTTTTAGCATACAAGGTGGCTGTGTGAGTCCTTCTTGGATACCATGCCCCGATCTCAGGAGGTTTTGACCCAATAAACTTCTTGGGTGTTTTTTTCCGAAATAACTGGTGACTCGCCGGGGATCGTATTTTTGTGATTCCCCGTTGGGTGGTTTCACCAAGGAAGGTTTCCAATAGTTGGATCATTTTTACCGGCCCACCTAACCTTTTCTCGCCGACCGAAGACCTAGTTCTTTATCTAGGGCTGATCTTTTTATTTTTCATTATTTACTCTTTTCATAAGCGAGTTTGTCTATACGCATGCGTATACATGCGCTTTCTTCAAATGAAGTCGCGTATACGCGGGTTTCCTTGACATAGTTGCGTATGCACGCTTGTTTCAAAACTCGTTAAGTAGCGTATTCCTGAAAGTTTTGAAATTTTTGATTTCTTGACTTTTTTTAGTCTTGTTCACTCCGTGGAGACCTCGTTCCTCAGCAGCGTTGTCTTTATAGCCTTCCGGATTGTGTTGAAAGTGTTCATTGTTCTTTTCTCTCTCTTTTTGGTTGAAGACCGACCTATCCGGAAAATCTTGTTTTTAACATTACTGGTTTGCTACCAAGATCTCTTCGGGGATTCTTGGTTGTTTTGCTTCATTAGGATAGAGAGCTTCGCCTTACATACTCTTTCCTAGCTTTGTAGTTCACTTAGCACTTCGTGTGTATACGTGCTTTTCTTCGTAGAAACTCCGCATACGTATATCAAAATACTAAGTTCTAGAAACCGTTACTTTGAATCAAATGCCATATTGTATTGCAGGAATTTCCAAATATTCTATTATCATATATCTATGAACCCTTATGTTGTATTAGGAGAATCAAGTATCTTCTCAACTTATAAACATGCACCCAATTTCAACTCATCATTGAAATAGTTTTTCCGTACACTGTCACTAAACCCGCATCAAGATGAATACATCATTGATGATCATGAAATACACGTAACAAAGATAGATTAATCATACCATATTATAAGCATAACCCCTTCCTTTATGTACGTGACCTTGAAGAATCGAACCCATGTGATACATGACTTTATCAAGGCCAACTCAAGATACAAATCTGCAAATTTTTGACCTAAAATTATGCAACCTCTAACTTCTCGTATTGTACCCGCATCACAACATTCAAAGTTAAAAAAAACATGCGTCAAGGCACATCTATAGTCAATCCATGAGAAAATTACATAACTGAAAGTCATTTGCTAACCCATGATCTTGATCCATCATTGTACTTATCGTGCACAATTATTTTAATTAACTTCATTAATTATATAGTCCATACACGTAAATATACTTCGCATTGAAGTATTCATCAAAACCTGCTCAAACACACTATAGCACTGATCTTCACTCTCCTTATATATTGGAGCCTTAGCCAATACCATGATCCAAAACCATAATAGTTCCGTGGTAATTCTGGATGAGATCAAATAGTTGTTACTATGCTTATTATTACGGGCTATCACCAGGCACTGGTATTTAGTAAACCATAATGCACGAAATGTACGACCTTTTTTTCATTATACCACGTGTGCCATCGACTTTTCCTTTCACTAAACCTATGTACACATTAATTTGCTTCTCATATAACCTCGCGTACGTACACGAATTGGATTCATTGAACCCGGGTATATGTGACTTCACTTAATTTGCTTGTGTATACACATGACTAGGCTTCACCGAACTTGTGTATATTTCTCAAACTTTCCTTCACGATTCCTCTATCAGCAATCAGTATTTCTTTTCCTTCGTCACAAATGAAATCGTCTATGTAATCATCTTGTTACCATCAAGTCAACACATTTTTATCATGCTAAAGTGGGTTTCCACTACAGTAACATACATCATAATTCCAACAATCCATTGAAATTTCAATTAATGTTCTTTGCATGTGCATACAAGAAATATTATCTCAACTCAATACCTCCAACATGATTAACTCACTAAGGTCATAAATTTTCCTAGGGAGACTTGATAGCTTATACAAGCTGATACAATATTTGTTTAGATGATTCATTGGAGACTGAACTGGATCTTTTATTTGCAACCTTCCAGAAGTAAAGAATTCCTTCAAGGCTTAGGGAATATTGACTTTTATTTTTCAAGTAGTCCAAATTCTTGATGTCTATTACAAATATGCATCTCCTAGCATGAACCTACCACCCAAACAAATATATTAGTATGATGAGTTGATTATACAATGAAAACTAAGCTGCAAATAAATAATTCTATATTATGCCACATCTCCCCCACCCACCACCTCCTCACATAACAAAACTAAAGCATAAGAAAAAACATAAAAAACTATGTGCCACATATCTATAGTTCTAAATTATACTTTTTTGTATTGAATTTAACTTGAAGGAATCTTAAAAAAAACCTTGGTATATTATATATTATGATTTGATAGAAACTCTTGACCAACTTTTGGACAATATACTACAATATTTCTTTCAATTTTCCTTTTACTACAGAAACAATGTTAGGGCCCTATATTACTAGTGTATTCCATTATTATTTTTAGTGTAGCCCACTTATTGTTATTTTCGTACCCTTGTAGTCCGCAAATTACTATTATTGTGCCCCATAATAGCCCACTATTGTTATTTTTATGCCCTTACATTATTATTGTTAGGTCGGCTAGGATTATACTATGACCCCATGGACTCTTATATATAGAAAGGAGGTTTTTTCATTTGTGTCATATAAGAATTATTCATTTATGTAATGTAAAGGAGATTTCCCCCTCGAAGTGGCTAATTTCTAGGTCATTGATCTCTATTTTCTTCTATTTTGTGAGTTGGTTTCATAACGTTTGGTATCAGAGCTTTAGATTCCAGGGTTTCGTTGCTTCGAACAGGTCATCACATAATTTTATGTATAACTTTTTTTCTAAGAAGATTAAGATGCTAAAAACCAAAACTCATTTACAAATAAATCTTGAGGAACTTTGTCTAAAAATTTTAGATCTTGATTTGCAATATTTTTGGAGATATGATCTGTGGAAGTTAGGGTTTTTACAGGCTCCCAAATTTCATCTCAAAGAGGTGACCTTGGGAAAATCGTCCTAACTCTCTCTCCGATCATTGGATCGGAATTCTGTAAAAAGAGGCCAAAATTACGCAAACCTTAGTTTCTTGTGTATCTGTTTCAGAGCCGAAGGAGGAAACAATGACACATGGCACACCATACAAGTTCACTCTACTAAAATAGTCAATAACTAGGTAATTGTGAGATATTGGGCATAACTTTGTCTTGAAGAATCCAAATCAGGTTAGACCTGTGGTATGGGAAAGAAGGTTTAGAGAGATATTAAAGGAGCGAAGATAAAATCTCAGGGATCTAAAATTACAGAGATACATCAGTTTCAATATCGATCTCCTCAAAATCAAGAAAAAAGTGTGTGTATTTTTTTAAAATTGCATAAGACTTGTTTGAAAAAATAGTTTGAAGTAATTCCAAGGGAAAATTGAAGCACCTATATCAGTATTGGGTTCTAAAATTCCTCCAAAAAATAATTCAACACCCATTAAGCCCACAAAAGACTCTAATATGAGTTATGAAGAGGAAGAAGAGCAACATTATATATCAAAATTACAAGACCAAGTGCATCAAGTTTCAGTGTCGTAGAGAGTAACAAAAAATAAAATGGAAAGTTTGAAGAAATGCGTGGAAGCTAAGAAGGATGGTTTGAAGAAAGGAATGGAATCTAAGATATATGGTTTGAAGAATGGCATGGAAGCTTATCTGGATGACATGGAAGCTAAGATGGATGGGGTGGAAGCTAAGATGGATGGTATAGAAGGAAACATAGAAGCTAATATAGATGGTTTGAAGAAAGGCGTGGAAGCTAAGGTGGATGGTTTGAAGAAATGCATGGAAGATAAGATGGATGGTTTGAAGAATGGAATGGAAATAAGATGGATGGCATGGAAGATAATATGGATGGTATAGAAGGAAACATGGAAGATTTGAAGAAAGACATGGAAGTTTTGAAGGAAGGTTTGGAAAATTTGCAGCCGCAAGAAAAGTTTCCTAATGGGGAAAAGGTAGTACAGGAAACTCATGAAGAGAACAAAATAAATGTTCATCATGATTTCATAGACTCTAATGTTGGATCTAAGACCCACCATATTCCAAATATAGATACGAGGAAGTTTGATGGCAAGGATCCGATAACTTGGACACTACAAATAGAGCAATACTTTGAGCTCCATAATATGCAAAACACAGAAAGGGTACAAATTTCAACTTTATATTTAGAAAAAAATCAGTTTGTATGGTATTGATGGATTTGTTCTCGTAAAACACTGGTCACTTGGTCAATTTTTATGGAGGATGTGATAGGACATTATGAGGATACAAAGAGCAAAAAATTCTTTAGCCAATTGATAAATATCAAACAAAAAGGTTCAATGATGGAGTACATTGACGACTTCCAAAAATTGAATAAAGGGGTAAATAATATTCCAGAGGAAAATAGGATTGATGTATTCATAGGGACTCTAAAGGATAACATCGAACATGAGATTCTCCTTCGGTAACCTTATAAATTGGAGAAGACATTCAGGTTGGAAAAAAAATTGAAATCATTATGGCGACAAGGAAGCCTACCAATCACAACTAAAATATGGAAGTGTTGCTACTCCTAGACTTCCACAACCTACAAGGAAGACACGAAAACAACTAAAAGAAAAAAAAGAGAAAAAAGGGCTTTGGTATAGTTGTGATAGAAAATACACTAAAGGTCATAAGTGTGTCGAGAAGAAATTATTTTACATAGATTTTGAAGAGGAGGAAGAAAAGGAACGTGAAACTTCAAAAGAAGAGGATATACACCAGGAACCAACCTTGGAGGAAGAAGTAATGAATCCGACCATATCCTCGTAATTCATTGGAAGGACTTACAACTCCCTCAAACTCTCAAAGATACAAGGACATATCAAGAAGAAAAATGTAATTGTGCTTATTGATTCGGGTAGTACCCATAATTTTATTTCATTTTAAAGGTAGCCAAGGAATTGAATCACTTCCTATACCCAAATGGTCGAGTGTCAAAGTGATGGTGGGAAAATGGAGGAACTATAAATTGCTCTCGAAAGTTCCATAATATCAAAGCTAACCATGGGGGTAATATGTATTGAATAGTCCAATTATTTCCATTGCAAAGTGGTGGTTAAGATGTTGTACTAGGAGTACAATGGTTACAATACTTTAGGGACGATAGATTTTAATTTTCAATAACTTTTCTTTATTTTTTATTTTGAAGGAAAGAAGATGAATTACGATGGTATCAAAGGGAATCTAGGAAAGATAATAATCTCTAATGTCATGAGAAATATTCTCGAAGAAAAACAACGAGGTGTCATTGCACAATTATGCTCACTAGAAGTTCCAACATCAAAATCATCTATTTCTCTAGATCTCCAAAAAATTCTTGGACAATCATTCCAAGGTGTTTTGAAACCCCCAAAGGACTCCCACCTATTTGTGATCATGATCATGCTTTTCATTTGATTCTAGGAAGTGTTCCTCCGAACATCAGAGCCTTACAGATATCCTTATGTCCAAAAGAGCAAAAATTGAACGTATGGTTGCGTAAATGATAGAGGCCGGTATAATTCAAACTAGTCAAAGTTCTTTCTCTCGCTCTAGTAGTATTTGGTGCATTATGGATGGATCATGGCGCATGTGTTCGGATTGTAGGGAGATCAATATGCTCACCATTAAAGATAAATTTCCCATTCATGTGATTGATGAATTATTGGATGAATTACATGGAGAAATTTATTTCACCAAATTGAATCTTCGTTCAAGATATCATCAACTTATAATGAAGACTAAAGACATTCTCAAAACATCATTTCGAACTCGTGAGGGTCATTGTGAAGATTTTTGGTCATGCCTTTTGGCCTTACAATTACACCCTTCTACATTTCAAGGGTTGATGAATTCCATTTTTAAAACCCTTCCTTAGAAAATTTTTGTTAGTATTTTTCGATGATATACTAATCTACAACTAGTCTTCAAATGATCATGTTCAACATGTTGACAAGGTGCTCAAACTATTGGAGGAGAAACAATTATATGCAAAAAAACCTCCAAATTTTTCTTTGGAGTACAAGAGGTGGAATATCTGGGTCATATTGTATCTCAGGAGGGTGTTAAGGTATACCCTAACAAAATTAAATCTATTAAGGAGTGGAAATTCCCCACCACCATAAAGCGACTTGCGAAGATTTCTCAGAGTTATTAGGGTATTGTCGCAAGTTTATTAAGAATTATGGGAGAATAACATCACCTATAACAACATTATTGAAGAAAGATGCATTTTTGTGGACTCCTAGAGAAACTAAGGCCTTTGAACATCTGTAATATTACCAAATGGGAAAAATCAGCAATAGAGGCACCAAAAAACGCATTTTTCAAAAAATTATGCTACAATAGTTAATTACAAGCTCTCATGGATCCCTTATTTTATACATTATATCAATCAAATATAGAAGGAGATTAGAAAACAAAATCATTATATCCTAGCTAAACATGCCTCCCAAGCCTGAACAACCTAAAAAACACTGCAACCCAATGACTACCGCAACATAGAAATATCGAAGAAAAATGACAAAACACAGCTTTTAATGAGGGTTTATAATCCAAAAATAGAGAGACAAATGGATCTTTGATAATATATTAATCAATAAAGCTCAAAAACCGAGATCTAGTCTCTTTTACACAAATCCAAGATAACCTAGCAAGGGTTTCTTGCTAGACATGAGATACAAGAAGCATATGTTGCAGTATATATGGTTGAATCACGTTTTATGGCTGAAGCACCGCATAAATATGGCCGATAATACAAAGAAATGGTTGTAGCTCCTCCTACTAGCTTTCCGAGAGAAAGGTTGATCCTCCCTTTGGGAAAACTAGCTCATAAAACATGGGTTTAAACCCTTCCACTACAACACCATGTAAAATAACGCAGCTTCCTCCAAGGGACTGTGATGTGGCCGTAGGTGACTACTTGGCCAAGTGCTCTGGATAGTGGAAATGAAGTCCAGAAATTCTCCTCTAGGATTCCTTCAACAAGTCCTCCAAGAAAGAGTGGGCAATTCCCGCATCGTAAAACCCTTGTACTAATACAAGTACAACAAACTTAGGTAAACAACTCAAAGCATGCAATAAGTCTAAATAGACTCAATCATAAAATCATATTCTCCAATCCTCCTCATATGGCTGCCATTCCCTCCATTATATACTTGATGAGCTCTCCCACCATGGGTCCCATCCATTTATGAGGTTACTTCCATGCAAAACGCTTCTCCTCCAAAAATTATGTTGTCTCCACTAGTTCCACTCTTCTATTTACAATGCTATTTGATTTGGTCAACCTTGATTTAGTCTTCATGCATTATCTCCTTTCACATCCAACGTGTCTTTATTCTAACTATCTAAATTGATCCATATTCATTACTAGGCTATCTTTATTGATGATCCACTCCTCCCATATTAGTGTTGTTGACTTGGTCAAACTTGACCTTGTCCACATGCATTAGCCCTTGTTCACATATGAGGGTGCTTTATCCAGCTATGAACATGACCCATTTTCACATCAAGAGGGATTTTATGCCTACTTAAGATATTTATGGGCCTCCTTACCCATTTATTCATCTAACTAGGTGTCAAGAGAAAAAATTAATATTTCCAATTAGTTGCATGCTAATTTAGGAATATTAAAATCTTTCCCCTCCCAAATGTTTCTTGTCCTCAAGAAACTGCAAGGGTACTCGCAAAAATCTCTCCTCCTCCTCTTGTGGCCTTCTCATCCAATAATCTCCACCATTGCTTCTGATATTCTACAAAACAAATTTGTCTCCCAATGGTTCCTCCCAAATGTGAAAGTTAGTCTTTGGTGGATAAACCAAATGGCTCTCATTATGAGAAAATGGAAGGTCTATATGGAAACATTCTTGTTGTTCAATGGCCTCCTCAAGGTAGAATTGATGACAAGCATAGGGGACCTTATTCCAAATGAGAGACTCCCACCTCCATGCTATCATCCGAATGAAATGAATCACCTTCCAGACTTGGCAATTCATAGAAAAGCTCCTCCCAAAATGCTCATGAGAGGCATGTCCCAAGTGCTCCCAACAATCATATGGACGACTTCATAAGGAAACAAGTGATCTACTGTAGTTTCCATATCATCTCCCATGCTCCCCTTGAAGTATTAATCATAAAATTTGTGGGAAATTTCATTCCCCATGGACACATCCACCCAATGGGCCTTCACTCCAACCATGTTGCCAACAAAGATAAGAGCATCATCAACATATGGAATCATAATCAAAGTCATGCTAGCGACCATGTGTAGTAAAGGAGAAGGACAATGATCCCTCATGTGCAACCAACACATTTTTGTCTCCTAACTACCATAGAGTATGATCGAAAAAGTATTTCTCCCACCACTTTGTTTGTTGCCCCCATTCTTCTTGCATGCTTGGAGAAGGTGTTTAATGGTTGGTGTTAAGGAATCACACCATGAAGAATACATCATCTCCCCAAAATAATCTAGGGAATAGTCAACATCATCATTGTTCATGACCCCAAGTAGTCCATGAAGCCAATAAGAAAAGGTGCCCCCTCTGGACCAATGCCCTACACATGAGTGTCAAGAAAATGCAAGTATATAGTAAATATATCATGATGTTCATAAATACAACCCTTACTATACACTTGGTTGAAATCAATGAGGTAGCTCATGGATGAGCTCCCTCTCACACCCAATGAGTAAGGAGGTGGTGATGATTACTCTTTCCCAAGAGTTATGTTTCTCCTTACCCTCCATACAATTTATGCACTTCCTCATATGATAGTGCATCTCCTCTCTGAAGTCTTCCCACATGAATCCCTCCAAGGTAGTACAAGATGTTCTAATGAAACTAGTGGGATTGGAAAGTAAGATCTCATAGGCTACATATAGTAATTTATCCTTGAGCTTTGAGCATATAGTCAAATAGATCTGATCATACAAATAAATGACTCCATCAACTACTTTATACCTCCCATCTATCATTTTCCCATTAAGAACCTTACATGTGAAGAGGTTCTTAGAATATTCTACCAATAGTTGGGACTCCCAATATGGATCTATGTTTCCCAACAATG
This sequence comes from Pinus albicaulis, assembly GCA_034641835.2. Classification (NCBI taxonomy): domain Eukaryota; kingdom Viridiplantae; phylum Streptophyta; class Pinopsida; order Pinales; family Pinaceae; genus Pinus; species Pinus albicaulis. The sequence goes on from JAXQQM020071150.1 coordinate 27,024, forward strand.
ATAGCACTATAGAAATATGAAATGAAGTACCTGTCATATGATAACTCTCCTCTTTGACATGCTCAATGCCAAAGCCACATGTTGGAGTAATGTCATTCCACCTTTTCGCTTCCCCTCTTGTAGCTGATCTTGCTCAAGACAAGATTGAAGTATATGGAAGTCAACCTTCTCTTGAAAGGTCTTTTTCCTCCAAAACTTCCATAGTTTGGTCGATGCATGCAAGAGTGTTAATACGCTCTTGTCATATTCGGAAATATTCCTTATGTGTAGGAGTATCATTTGTTGCTCCAAAGCTATGGAGTGGCCATTTGACACCATGCTCATGTCATCATAGATTTTTTGAGTCATCTTCCAACGCAAATAGCTGAGTGGGTGATGGAAATGTCCAACTCAGAAAAATTGGTCATCTCCCTTTGGAATCACATCAAAGGTTCTCAACGCCGTGATAGCTCCCTCCCAAGGCTCCTTCCTTAGCCAAATATATAAATGTTGCATCAAGTTGAGAGAACTCTTTATTCATCTTCCATTGAGGGGGTCTCCCTCGTGGAATGCCTCCATGCAAAGAGACATCAAAATATGAAGTGGATTGTATGAATGAGTGGACTGATTTGTCCCTCCCTTCACCGCATAAATCACCCCCCCTTCTTCTGAATAGAAACCCCTTGAAATAAACAAGGGTGCATGCTCATCATCTTTTGATGCCGACCCAATTTTTTCTTCTCCTCTTTGATCAAGGAGTTGCAGCCCATCACTATTGTCACATGATGCTCCTTGGAAATCCTTTGCAAAAGATGCAAAAAGCTCCTCTTCTTGAAGCAATAGCTTCATGCCCATCCCCATGTGGTGATGGTTCTTCTTCTGAAGTGATAGCGCTATTACTTCCTTCATGCTCTTTCTCCTCATCAATATTTGAGAATACCTCATCAACAATGAGAGGCCCTAGATCTTGGTCTTCCCTTGAAGGAGGAATCTCCATGTCTTTCTTTTTGAGAAGAAAGTTCTTCATGCAATGGGGACTTTGCCCTTGGCAAGGTATCATACAAGTTTTTCCTTCCCCTTAATAGTTTTTTTGAAATGGAGTTGGTATAAAAGATCTTTCCAACTCATGCAAAAGGTTTTTTTGTTTGTTTTGGTTTGATTAGCTCCACCAAAGGTGTTTTAGAATATTTTTCATCAAACCTTTCCACTACTCTCCTAGTGAACCTTGCATAAGTAGATTTATTTACATTCTCTTAATGAAAAGGATTCAAACAACCACCAAGCATAAGCCTTACCTTCAAGATGAAGAGACTCGCTACTTTAATGGCTTCCTCTCGAAAACTTGGTGTTGCTGCAGAATAGGTGTCTAGCTCCTTCACCCAAGCCCTAGCTGAAACATTTAGGTGAACCATTAAAAGTAGATAGAAAGAATCTACCCATATCATGCTGCTTTGCACCTTGTGCTTCTTTCCTCCTTGATCTTGCAAAACCCATGGAAGTTTAGTCTGATCTTTTGAACCTCTTAGATTGAGATTCATACTCTTGCAAATAATCACCAAGAGTCTCCTTCTTTGGCACATCTCCTTCCTCCATCTCACTTGTTGTGACCATCATCCCGGTAGAGTGTTATAAATCTGATGGTGTGGCTGAATTCTCACACCCATAATATGAGGAACCTAGAGCTTTCCTCATGTACAAATCTTGTTGAGGGATCTCCTTGACTTTCCCTCCTCATTTCTTTGATGTATTTTCTAATGCAACTCGCAGAGTTTTAAGAAGAAGTTTTGAGAAATCCTCCCCCCCCATACAATAAGGTTTTTGCCTTGAAATATTTTTAAATATCCTCTCCTTCCCATGATAAGACTCCTTAGATGACATAATGGTTGAAGTACACAGTCGAGCCAATATTAGAGCTTCCGATACCACTCGTAATATTCCCAAATGGGTAAAATCAAACAATAGAGGCACCAAAAACGATTTTTTTTCAGAAAATTATGCTACAAAAGTTAAGTAAAACCCATGGATCCCTTATTTTATACATTATATCAATCAAATATAGAAAGGATATCAGAAAACAAAATCATTATAGCCTAGTGTAAAGTAGCCTCCCAAGCCCGAAAACAACCTAAAAAAACACCGCAACCCCATTAATACCGCAAATACAGTAAATAATGAAGAAAATGACATAGTATTTTAATGAGGGTTTATACTCCAAAAATAGAGAAACAAATGGATCTGCTAATATATTAATCAATAAAGCTCAAAAAACACGAGATCTAGTCTCTTTTCACACAAATCCAAGATAACTCGAGCAAGGGTTTCTTGCTAGATATGAGATACAAGAAGCATATGTTGCAAATCTATGGCTGAATCATGATGTATGGCTGAAGAACTACATAAATATGGCTGATAATACAAAATAAATGGTTGTAGATCCTCCTACTAGCTTTCCTGGAGAAAGGATGATCCTCCCTCCGGGAAACTAGCTCATAAAATAGTGATTTAAACCCTTCCACTCGCAACACCATGTAAAATAACGCAGCTTTCTCCAAGGGACTATGCTCATGGTTGTAGGTGATCGCTTGGCCAAGTGTTGGATAGTGGAAATGAAGTCCAAAATTCTCCTCTACGATTCCTTCAACAAGTCCTCCAAGAAAGAGTGGGGAATTCTCGCATGAGAAAACCCTTATACTAAACAAGATAGCAAACTTAGTTAAATAGATGAAGCATGCAATAAGTATAAATAGACTCGATCATAAAATCATATTCTCCAATCCTCCTCATATGGATGCCATTCCCTCCATTATATACTTGATGAGCTTCCCCACCATGGGTCCCACCCATTTATGAGGTTACTTTCCATGCAAAGGCTTCTCCTCCAAAATTACGCTCTGTCTCCACTAGTTCCACTCTTCTATTTACAATGTTGTTTGATTTGGTCAACCTTGATTTTAGTCTTCATGCATTATCTCCTTTCACATCCAAGGTGTCTTTATTCTATTTATCTAAACTGATCCATATTCATACTAGGTTATCTTTATTGATGATCCACTCCTCCCATATTAGTGTTGTTGACTTGGTCAAAACTTGATCTTGTCCACATGCATTAGCCCTTGTTCACACATGAGGGTGCTTTATCCAGCTATGAACATGACCCCTATTAACATTAAGAGGGATTTTATGCCTACTTAAGATATTTATGGGCCTCCTTACCCATTTATTCATCTAACTAGGTGTCAAGAGAAAAATATTATTCCAATCAACCGCATGCTAATTTAGGAATATCACAATCTGAAAGACACAATGTTCTAAGCATCGATCTTAGCTACGCTAGACTTCAAAAAAACCTTTATTTTTGAATGTGATTCCTTAGGAAATGGAATTGGTGTTGTTTTAATGCAAGAAGGAAGACCTGTTGCTTTTGAAAGCCATCCAATCAAAGGAAAGTATTTACATAAATCTATTTATGAGAAGGAAATATTGAAAATACTACATGCACTAAAGAAATGGCAACATTACCTAATGGGAAGACACTTCAAGGTAAAAAATGATCATGATGGTCTCAAATACTTTTTGGAACAAAGACTGTCTCCAGAAGAGAAACAAAAATGGGTCACAAAGATGTTGGGTTATGACTTTGAAATCATCTACAAAAAAGGGAAGCTAAATGTTGTTGCAGATGCACTCTCAAGAAAGCATGGGGATGTGGAAGAATTTCTTTGTGCCATTTCTATTATCCAACTGTATTGGATAACGAAGCAAGGGGAGGGAATGAGAGAATGAAGAAGAAGTATGGACACTCATTGAAAAGTTGCAGCAAGATCCCGAAAGACATCCGATAAATTTAGTTGGAAAAATGATTCTCTTATGGTACAAAGATCGCTTATATCTTTGTAATAATTCCCAAACTAAAACAAAAAGATTCATTTGGAATTGCACACCTCTCACTTAGGAGGATACTCTGGCTTTTTAAAAACTTATCACGAGGTGAAGAAAGATTTTTTTTGGGATGGTCTTAAAGCTTATATTCAAAATTTTGTGGAAGAATGTTTGGTTTTCCAGCAAAATAAAGTTGAGACAATTAAGACCCCATGTCTCGTACAACCTTTATCCATTACAAATCAACATTAGGAGGAGGTTTCAATGGATTTTATCATAGTTTTACCTAAAGTCTAAAGGAAAGAGTGTCATCATGGTGGTAGTTGATAGACTTACCAAGTATGCACACTTTTGTGCATTATCGCATCCATTTAAAGCTATTACAGTTACATCATCGAAACAATTCAAAAGATACATGGAAACCTAAAGATTATTAGAAGCGATAGAGATCCCATTTTTTACTAGAAATTTTTGGACTGAATTATTTTTCTTGTTTGGGTAGTCAACTAGCTCATAGCTCATCTTATCATCCTCAATACGATGGGAAAATTGAGATAGTTAAGAAATGTTTTGGAATGATATCTTTGTTTCTTTGTATTTGATAAACATAAAAAAAATGGGTCAATTGGTTACCTCTGGCTAAATGGTGTTACAACACTTCCACAATACAACAAAAATGACCCCATTTATGGCACTTTATTAATATCATCCGATGTCCATCACATCGTATTTAAGAGAAAATTCTAAGGTTCAAGCAATGGAAGATCACATCGAGCACTAACAAAAAGTTCTCCAACTCTTTGAAGGATAACATAAATCTAGCACAAAATTGAATGAAACAATAGGCAGATCAACATCGCAATGAGAGAAGTTTTGTGTATGTGCTAGGGAACGCATACAAAAAAACATTTACAAAAAAAATGTCCCTCAAGCAAGCTAATAAGGATAATAAATTATCAACAAAGTACTATGATCCTTACAAGGTGTTGCAAAAGATTGGTACTATGGCATACAAATTGGAGCTTCTCGCATCTTCCCGAGTGCACCCTAGTTTTCCATGTTTCATGCTTAAAGAAGGTTATAGATGACAAAATTCTGGTTTAAACAATATTTCCATAACTTGATCATGAAGGAAAAATCATATTGGAACCTTAAGAAATAGCGAAAACAAGTGGAAAGAACTTACCCACTCAAGATTCCACATAGGAGGATGAGGATTTTATACGAAGCATCTAGAACTACCGAAGTGTTGAGGAAAACACTTTTTTTGAAGGAGAGGGGCATGTTGGGGCCCTATATTACTAGTGTATTCCCTTATTTTTTGTTAGTGTAGCCCCCTTTATTGTTATTGGTGTACCCCCTGTAGTCCCCGTATTGCTATTATCAGGCCCCATAATAGCCCACTATTGTATTATTGTGCCCTTACATTATTATTCTTAGGTATGATAGGATTATATTGTGACCCCATGGACTCCTATATATAGAAAGGAGGTTTTTACATTTTTTTTCATCCAAAAAATTGTTCATTTATGTAATGTAAAATGTGTTTCCCCTCAAGTGGATGATTTCTAAGCCGTTGATCTCTATTTTCTTCTATTTTGTGAGTTGTTTTCATAACAAACAAGGGAAATGTAGGGAGACCATAATTTTGGAATGTCTACTAAATATCTCCAACATCTTTATAGATGTTCCCCCTCATTATTCTTTTCTAGAAACTTACTCGTCAAGCATTACCAAAAATGATAGTTTCAAGAATTTTTACTATATACTTCTTTGAAGAAAATTCTAAAAAATATAGATGTTACCCATTCTATTAGATGTGTGAAGAAACAATTTAGTAGTATTTTATCTATAATTCATCAGATGTTCTTTCTAATTTTTAATAATGCATTCATAGAATATTTTCATCACCGGAAATTTAGTGAAGCTCCCAAGTTTCCTACCAATGTAGAGCAACAAGTATTATCGTGATAAAGGTATTTGATTAGGGCTTCCATATCATTAGTGAATGACTCGTAGGCATGGTTTACGACCTGGAGGTTAAAGAACAATAATCTACTTGTTATATTTTTGAGTTGAAGAGTAGTCCTCAATCATACATGTCATGTTGGCAGAAAATAAATTTCATTTATTAAAAGAATAAGTGTTAGGGTGCAATATTTAAGGATGTTTCGGACACCTCTTTCCCTATTTTTTGGGCATTTTGTCTCCTTAAACCTATGAATTGTTTGACGTAAATGCCACATTTCCCGGTTATAAAATCAATATTTTCCTTGACATATTATTTTTCCATTTTTTCGTAAATATCAAATGAAGTGATGTCTTTTTGGGATGACTAACCAGTGGTAATTGTGGAAAAGATGTTTTGGTCATTTTTCTTTCGGTGTTATGATAATTATTATAACACGTGTGGTTTATTATTCTTAGGGTTTAATATTAATCTTATGGTTTAATGTTATTCCCTTAGGTTTTTTTTAATCCCTTTGGTTTATAATATTAACACTAAGGTTTATAATATTGATCTTGGGGTTTAATGTTTATTTTAGGGTTTATAATATTTATCTTAGCGTTTATATCCTTTGGATCTATAATATTAATCCCTTAGGTTTACAATACCTTGGATTTTTAGTATTAAACCATTGGGTTTATTATTCCATTCGGGTTTATAATATCAATCCTTGGATTTTTTAATATTAATATCTTGGGTTTATCAATCCATTGATTTTTAAATATTAATAATTTTGGTTTATCAATCCCTAGGGTTTATAATATTTAACCCCTTGGGTTTAATATTATAATATAACAAATTTAATATTGTATTAAACCAAAGTTATTAAATTTAATACTAATATTATAATATATTAATATGAATATTATATTTAATGGTAATAATAATATTAATCCTTTAATATAATATTAGGGTTTATAGTATTTTTTTTGGCATGGTATTAATAATAATTTGGCCTATAGGCTTCACCTAAATAAAACTTATATATGAAAAGAGGTTTTATTTATTTACCTTAGCTCCGGGTTTATTTATATTTTTATTTATTTACGTATAACTCTTTTATTTACCATGGTATTTCGCCCATAGGCTTGGTATATAATTAGATGTTGATTTCTAATCCTATTTGATATATTTTTATTTATTTACCATACCTCTTTGTAAGTCTTTTATATTTATTTATTTACCATACTTATTTATACCTCTTTTTATATTTATTTATTTACCATACCTATTTTGTAAATATGGTATTTGACCCATGGTATTTAGCCCATGGTATCAATATTAACTTGTCCCTAACCTCTTTTTTGTGCATTTTTAAAATAAAAAACAAGTTTATGGAGTCAATATAAAAAAGGTGTTTTAGTTATTCACCATACCTCTAGTTTATATATATTTTTATTTATATACCATACCTCTCGAGTAGGTATAAAAAGAGGTTTTATTTATTTACTAGACCTCCTATTTCTTTATATTTTTATTTATTTACCATAAATTTTTTTTAGTGTTCATAAATATAACTCGGTTAAGAGAGAGAGATAATTAATTACAAGGACATTAATTATTACAATTGAGCTGACACTAAAAATTGTTTACATACAATCTTACATTACATCTAACCATACATATGATTTTGAATCTCTTTATAACCATAGTTTACCAAACCTTCGAATTAGGATTGGATAGATACCATAAAAAATTTGAATGGAAAAATTTTTAATTCTAAAAAAATCTATAATATATATCTTAAACACATTTTTGGATAATATATATCTTAAATAATTTCCACCTTGCAATAATTATGTCTTTTTGCTCATTTTTTCTCTCTAAATTATTTTGAATTTTAAATAATTTATTTTAAATAAATTATAACTTTGAATCATAACAAAAATTTGATAGACAAAATTCTAAAAAAAATCACCTTTTTTCATCAAACCTATATTCTTTCCGTAATTTCAAAAACTTAACAAAATTTTATAGACATAATTTGTTATGAAACCAACTCGAAAAATAGAAGAAAAGAGATATAAACGCCTTAGAAATAAGCTACTTCGAGGGGAAAACCTCCTTTACATTACATAAATGAACAATTCTTAGATGATACAAGTGCCAAAACCTCCTTCTATATATAGGAGTCCAAGGGGTCACAATATAATCCTACCCGACCTAACAATAATAATGTAAGGGAAAAATAATACCAATATTGGGGTTACAAGGGACAACAATAACAAGAAGGGACCTACACTAAAAAACAATAAGGGACTACACTAGTAATATAGAGACCTAACATGCCCCTCTCCTTCGAAAAAATGTTGTCCTCAATGCTTGAGTAGCTCCGGGTGCTTCTGTATAAATTCTCATCCTCCCATGTAGAATCTTTAGGGGGTAAGTTCTTCCACTCGATGAGATACTTTCGAAATTGATAGATTTCATAGCTGTCAAGTTCTTGCTTTCCATGACTTCTTCAGAGTTCCAATATGATTTTTCCTTCCTCATCAATTTTCTGGCAATATTGTTTGAACTAGAAGTTTTTTTAACCTATAACTTTATTTAAGCATGAAACATGGATAATTGGATGCACTCGGGAAGAAGAAGGAAGCTCCAATTTGTATTCCATAGTACCAATATTTTGCAACACCTTGTAAGGAGAATAATACTTTGGAGATAATTTATTATCCTTCTTATCTTTTCTCGAAGGACATTTGTTTGTATGGTTGTAGACATAAAAATACCTAGTCTTCTACATAAAAAAAATTCTCTCATCGTGATGTTAATCTGCCCGTTGTTTCATTCGATTTTGTGCCAAATTTAGGTTATCCTTTAAGAGTTGGAGAACTTCTTATTGATGCTCGATGTGATCTTCCATAGCTTGAACCTTAGAATTTTTCTCTTAAAGATGATGTGATGGACGGTGGATGATATCCATAAAGTGCCATAAATGGGGTCATTTTTGCTGCGAAAGATGGAAGGAAGTATTATACCACCATTCAACGAGAGGTAACAACTTGACCCATTGTGTTTGTTTATTAGATACAAAACAACGAAGATATCCTTTCAAACATTTATTCACTATCTCGACTTTGACCATCGGATCGAGGATGATAAGATGAGCTATGAGCGAGTTGAGTACCCAAACAAGAAAATAATTTCGTCCAAAAATTTCCAGTAGAAAATGGGATCTCTATCACTTACAATAATCTTTGGGTATCCATGTAGCTTTTTGAATTGTTTCCATAAATTTAGTAGCAACTGTAATTTCTTTAAATGGATGAGATAATGCACAAAAGTGTGCATACTTGGTAAGTCTATCAAGTACCACAATGATGACACTCTTTCCTTCGCACTTAGGCAAACCCGTGATAAAATCCATTGAGATCTCCTCCCAACATTGACTTTGAATGGATAAAGGTTTTAGAAGACCCCGGGTCTTAATTGTCTCAACTTTATTTTGTCAGGCAAACCAAACATTCTACCAAAAACTTTTGAATATCAGTATTTAAGGCCATTCCAAAAAAATTCTTTCTTCACCCTATGGTAAGTTTTTAAAATTCCTAAGTGTCCTCCTAAAGGAGAAGTGTGCAATTCCAAAAGAATATTTTGTTTTAGTTGGGAAATTCTTACAAAGATATAAGCGATCTTTGTACCATAAGGAATCATTTTTCCAACTAAATGTATCAAGTGTACTAGGATCTTGCTACAACTTTTGAATGAGTGTCCACACTTATTCATCCTTCTTCCATTCATCCCTTGCTTTCGGTTATCCACTCGGTTGGATAATATAGATGGCACAAATCAATGCTTCCACTTCTTCATTATTTCTTGAGAGTGCATCCGCAAACAAACATTTAGCTTCCCTTTTTTTGGAGATGATTTCAAAGTCATAACGCAACATCTTTGTGACCCATTTTTTTGCTACTCTTTCCGAATATAGTCTTTGTTCCAAAAAAGTTTTTTAATACTATCATGATCACTTTTTTACCTTGAAGTGTCTTCTCATTAGGTAAGGTCGCCATTTCTTTAGTGCATGTAGTATTTCTAACTCTTCCTTCTGGTAAATATCTTTCTATAAATACTTTCCTTTGATTGGATAACTTTCAAAAGAAATGGGTATTCCTTCTTGCATTAAAACAACACCAATTCCATTTCTCGAGGCATCACATTCTGAATAAAGGAATTTCTAAAGTCCTGGCGTGTATAAGACCGATGCTAGGCACATTGCCTTTTTAATATGTTCAAAAGCCTTAGTTGCTTCGGGAGTCCATGAAAATGCATCTTTCTTCAATAATGTTATTAGAGGTGCTGCTATTCTCCCATAATTCTTAACAAACTTGCGATAATACCCCGTTAACCTCGAGAAATCCTCGCAAACTTGCTTTATGGTTGTGGGGACTTTCCATTCCTTAATGGATTTAATTTTGTTAGGGTCTACCTTAACACCGTCATGAGATACAATATCACCCTAGATATTCCACCTCTTGTACTCCAAAGAAAAATTTGGATGTTTTTGAATATAATTGTTTCTCCTCCAATAGTTTGAGCACCCCTCGTCAACATGTTGAACATGATCCTTTCAAGACCTATTGTAGATTAGTATATCATCAAAAAATACTAGCACAAATTTTCTAAGGAAGGATTTGAAAAATGGAATTCATTAACCCTTGAAATGTAGAAGGTGTATTGATAAGGCCAAAAGGCATGACCAAAAACTCATAATGACCCTCATGAGTTCGAAATGTTGTTTTTGGAATATCTTCTGCTCTTCATTCTAATTTGATGATATCCCGAAACGAAGATCCAACTTGGTAAAATAGATTTCTCCATGTAATTCATCCAATAATTCATCAATCACAAGAATGGGAAATTTATCTCTAATAGTGAGCTTATTGAGCTCCCTATAATCCGAACACATGCGCCATGATCCATCCTTCTTATGCACCAATATCACTCGAGAAGCAGAAAGAACTTTGACTAGGTTGAATTGTACCAACCTCTAACATTTCGACAATCATATCTTTAGTTTCACTCTTTTGGACATAAGGATATCTATAAGGCCTCGATGTTTGGAGCAACACTTCCTGGAATCAAATGAATAGCATGATCATGATCACGAATAGGTGGGAGTCCTTTGGGAGTTTCAAACACGTTGGAATGTTTATCCAAGACTTTTTGGAGATTTGGAAAAATAGATGAATTTGATGTTGGAACTTCTAGTGAGCATAATTGTGCAATCACACCTCGTTTTTCTTTCTTTAGAAGCTTTTTCATGACATTAGAGCTTATCATCTTTCATGGCTTCCCTACAATACCCCGTAATTCGGCTTCCTTTCCTTTCGAAATAAATTTCAAGAAAAGTTCTTGAAAATTAAAAGCTACCATCCCCAAAGATTGTAACCATTGAACTCCTAGTACAACATCAGCACCTCCCATTCGAATGGAAAGAATTGGACTATTAAATATATATTCCCTCATGGTTAGCTTGATATTATGGATTTTTCTAGAGAAATTTATAGTTCCTCCATTTTCAACCATCACTTGACATTCTGGTGCTGGGTATAGGAAACAATTCGATTCTTTCGCTACCTTACAATGAATAAAATTATGGGTACTACCCGAATCAATCAACACTATTAATTTTTCCTTCTTGATATGTCCTTCTATCTTGAGAGCTCGAGGAGTGGTAATTCCTGCCAATGCATTACACGATATGGTCGGACTCATTTCTTCTTCTTCTAGGGTTGGTTCTTGGTGTATATCCTCTTCTTTTGAAGTTTCTTGTTCATTTTCTTCCTCCTCTTCACAATCTATGTAAAATAATTTATTCTTGGCACACTTATGACCTTTAGTGTATTTGCTATCACAATTGTAGAAAATCCCTTTTGCTCTTTCTTCTTCCAACTATTGTGGTGTCAACCTTGTAGGTTTTGGAAGTCTAGGAGTAGAAACACTTCCATATTTATAGATGTGAGTGGTAGGCTTCCTTGTCACCATAATTTTACATTCAATTTTTCTATCCAACCAAAATGCCTTCTTCAATGAATCAAGTTCCCAAACGCGAACCTCATGTTGGATGTTATCCTTTAAAGTCCCTATGAAGACATCAATCCTGTGTTCCTCTAGAATATCAGTTACCCTTATATTCAATTTTTGGAAGTCCTCAATGTGCTCCACCACTGAACCCTTTTGTTTGAGATTTATCAATTGGCTAAAAAAGGTGTTGCTCTTTGTATCCTCATAATGTGATATCATTTCCTCCATAAAAATTGACCAAGTGACGATTTTTTTACGGGAGCAAAGCCAAAAATACCATACAAATGTATTTTGTTCTAAATATAAAGTTGCAATGTGTACCTTTTGTGTATTTTCCACATTATTGAAATCAAAATATTGCTTCCTCGGTAGTATCCATGTTACGGGATTCTTGCCATCAAAATTCCTCATATCGATATTTGAAATATGGTGGGGTTTTCATCCAAAATTAGAGTTTATGAAATGACGATTAACATTTATTTTTTTTCTCATCATGAATTTTGTCTACTATATTTTCACCATTAGGGAACATTTCTTGTATCAACTTTGTCAAAAATTCCATGTCTGCTTTTAGATCATTCTTTATGCTTTCCATTTTTTCATCGATCTTAGCTTCCATGTCTTAAATGCCAGCTTCCATGCCATCCATGCCATTCTTCAAACCATTCATCTTCACTTCCATATATTTCTTCAAACCATCCATCTTAGCTTCCACGCCTTTCTTCAAAACTTCCATTTCATTTTTTGTTGCTCTTTGCGAGAGCGAAATTTGGTGCACTTTCTCTTGTAATTTTGATATGTCATTTTGCATTTCTTCATCTTCATGAGTCATAGTAGAGCCTTATGAAGGCTTAATGGATGTTGAATTATTTTTAGGCGGCATTTTAAAACCCAATATTGATATCTATTCTACAATATGCCCTTGGAATCAATTCAAACTGATTCTTCAAACAAGATTTATGCAATTCAAAAAAAAAAATACACACCTTTTTTCTTTCTTTTGAGGTGCTCGATATTGAAAGTGAATTATCACTGTGATTTAGGATCTTCATTATATGAAATTTGGTCTTGTAGTTGCCCTCTAAATATTTTTTTGAATGTCACAGGTATGATCTGATTTGGATTCTTCAAGGCAAAGTTATGCTCCATCTCCCTCAATGACCTAATTATGGACTAGTTCAGTAGAGAGAACTTGTGTGGAATGCCACATGTCATTATTTCCTCATTCGGCTCTAAAATTGATACACAGGAAACAACAGTCCGCGTACTTTCGGCCACTTTTTACAAAATTCCAATCCGATGCTCAGAGAGAGTGTTATGATGATTTTCCCCATGGTCACCTCTTTGAGATGAAATTCGGGAGCCTGAAAAAACCCTAACTTCCACAGATCATATCCCCGCAAATATTTCGAACCAAGATCTAAAATTTTTACACGATGTTTCTCAAGATTTCGGCTTCGTGTGATAAAAGATTTAGCTTCTGACCCTTCGTAGAAAAAACGTTATAGCGAAAATGCCACGATGACCTATTTGAAGCAGCGAAACCCTAGAATCCAAAGCTCTGATACCAAATGTTATGAAACCAACTCCAAAAGTAGAAGAAAAGAGAGATAAACGCCTTAGAAATAAGGCACTTCGAGAGGACAACCTCCTTTACATTTTTTCAACTCACTCATCACATCTTATGTGACTTCCTTGTGTCATTTTTTTCCGAGTGAAGACGAAGTGATTCAATATGCCCTTTTCTTCGACTCTGTATCTCACACTCTATAGAGCGAATTTTGCTTGGAATAGTCGACACGTGGATAGTTTGTAAAGTGAATTTTTCTTGTAATAATCCAACAACTCGATAAGTTCAACTTTTCTTAATAAGCCCTCGTCCAACAATTTTGACCAAACTCCTTTCCACAAAGATCCCTTGGTTCCATCTAGTCTGCTATAAATCCATTTCATGAACACCTTTATCTTTAACAAAGTCAAAGCCATCTTTCGTTTTCATTGTAATATTATTTTTCCATAAGGTGCTCCTTATTGACTTACCTTATCCTAAATTAATCACTCACTAAACTTATTCTTAAGCATTGTTTTTGTTGTTATGACATCCCTCACCGAGTTGGGATGTCCAATGATAAGGAGTTTTTATTCTGCAAATAAAATACAACAAGGACTGCATGGACTGTTAAAGCCCCTTTTTCATCTATCGGAACCCTTGAAAAGGTTAAAAATCCACCTTTTTGCTCTAAAAGCGCTCATTTTTACATATCAGGCCTTAAGCCTCTTTCACTTAAGTCCGAGCCCCTTTTCCGCCATGAGACCAGGCCCTGTGACCGAGCGCTAAGCCCATCGGCGATCGCACATCGCTCTTTCTAAGTTCCTGCTTCCAAGTTTTTTGTTTCGTCGATGGACGATCCTCTGATAAGATCTAGACCGTCCATTCCCCAAGATCCGACGGCCATCGCATCGGCGCATCGCATCGGGGTTCGCCCTTTCCCTTCCACCTTCCCTTCTCCAATGATGGAATCCTAGCCATTGATCTCTCCCAGATCCAATGGTCCTCGCTCATCGCCACCCTAACATTCCTTGTGCATTGTACTCATTTTCTGTCGATGTGCGAAACCCCGATGCAATCCCGACCATTGACCTCTGCAGATCCAATGGTCAACGCTCATTGCGCTTCACCTTGCTCCATCACATATCCCACATCGTAGCCAATATGCTGATCTTCCGAGATAATCTCCGCAGATCCAATGGTCCTCGCTCCATCGCACATTGCACATCGCAGTAATCCATTTCTACTCTGTATTTCTCCGCCGATATGGCAATATTCCGAGATAATTTCCACTGTTGATCTTCGCAGATCCAACGTTCCTCACTCCATCGTGCCTTCGCAAATTTCCTGACCACTCATCCACTATCACATTCCTCGCTCTGATCTAGACCATCGATCATCTTGATCCAATGGCTAGTGCGCCTCTGCCTTTACCCTGCTCATTATTTTTCCTTGACGTATCTCCGTCGTTTATCCTCAAGATCTAACAGCCCTCGCTTCATTGCACATTCGCCTTTCACCCCTCCCCTCACACCATTCATGCCTATGTGGGATTCTACGATGCATCCTCCACTATCCGATTAACCCAAATCTACGGTGTGGGTTCACTGTGGGGGCACCCGACCAAAGTGGCCCGTACTCCCCAGTGCCCCCGAAGTTGAGTCATTTTACTATGGAAGATCTTCATCCAACGGTCCATATTCACTGCAGAGGCACCCGGCCCGCAAACTCGTCTGTACCCTCCATCCCCTTGTGTTTGATCTTAGCCGTCGACCTTTTCCAAATCCGACGACCATCGGCTCTCCTCCCATATAATCCTGACGGTCCCACCAAACCATGCTAGGCTTTTCATCGTGCTTCCATTCAATCTCCACCGTTGATTTCCGCAGATCCAATGGCTCGCCTTCATTCTCATGCCCATTTCACCCAACCCCTCTGTCATGCTTTTTCAACGTGAAATGGGTGGTTTTAGATGGACAGGTGTCAACACTTGAGCCCTATCGCGTTCGCCCAGGGTAAAACCACTTATCGCCTCGGCCCCGTGCGAAAACCACCTCCGATTTTCCGTAAAATCGCCTTTTGCACAGTGTCGCATTAGATTGGATTCAAACCATGTTTTTGCCATGGAAACACCTCCGTTGCATTCCCTGTCTCCGCACTACTCCTCCGCCTTCACCCGAGCCTCCTGAGGCAGTCTGCCCCTCATCGCAGGATTTATTTAATTGGTTCGATGTTTGTGCAGGATTTTCATGGCATTTTAAGTATGGGGGCCATCTCATAGCCAATCATAGTCGCTCGAGGCTGAGGTTAACGATCCTCCATGCCTAGGAAGCAGAGAAAAAATATGCTGAGGGTCAATTCCATGTCCAAGTCAATGGATCATGACCATTAGCCATTCTATAGGACCCTCCAGCACAAAAGGCTAGTTCTTCCACTACTAACAGTACCATATTCTCCAGCACAGAAGGCTAGCTCTCCCACTACTAATGGTAACGCCTTTGCGAGCAGCAGTAGTGGCTCCGCCTCATCAAACATCAATGATAATTCATGACTGGGTTCGCATGGCCTTTTACCTTATATTCTTTTCACTTTGTCATTTCGGGTGAAATCTTTAGTTCACTCCTGCAGTTTTACTTTCAGATTAGTAAATTGTTTACATTTCAGCTAGAAACGACTTTAGGCCTACGTTGTAAGATGATGAGAGGCAGTTCTACCTCATCATCATTTTTATTTTTGATTTAGACCTGAAACAGCATACAAGCACGTGTGGAAGATATTTTCCCAAATATATTCTCACGCATAGGAATCAGAGGTTAGAAAAATAGGAAGAAAACACTAACAAAAGGTTCCAAATTTTCTAAAGGACTCGCTAGCTTGAGTATTCTGTATGCGTTTTGTATGAACTTTGATAGTGAATGTTTGAAGATCCCGTAGGGATTCAGTAATAAGAAGTTTTGCTCGAATTGGGGATTCCGCTCTTGATGATTCACAGTTTGTAACTCTTCTCCATGTTTTTTAATACAAATGTTCATTTCGTATCTCTCTACATTTCTTGTATCTAATGCTCTGGAATGTGAGTGCTCCCATGTTTAAATGTGAATTTATCATAGCAAATACTCATATTTACTCATCTACAGCGCTTTAAATATGGCTCAGGCATGATACTTTGTTTCATCTTCTATCTCTTCCGCCATTCTTTCGATATTAACTACAATGGATTCTTATCTTTGAATGAGTCTAGATATATGGATTCTTATGTTTGCATGAGCCCAAAATATATATGGATTCTTATCCTTGAATAAGCCCGGTTATAGTTGATATATTACTCCATCTTCTGCCATAATCATCGCTCATCTATAACTTGATAATTGTGTATTCATTTTAGAAGTCGGCCCCCTTTACAGCATTATGTTTTAGAGTTGTCTGATGCATTTACTTATTGCAGTTTGTACTCAATTTCTGCAATTTTCTTAGTTGTTGTTTTTAACTTTGGGGTCTTGGTTCCACCCTTATTAAAACCATTCATCTGAGTAATAGTTGCATGAGATATGTATTTATCCGACTTCCTGTACGGAAGAACTCAGGATTCTATCATGGTTTTCTTTAATGTGAAGATGCAAATGTTCGTTTGATGTAATCTTAATAAATACATAGTCTTCCTCTTCTGCGATGTTAGCAATGACTTTTACTTTCTATTTGTTTTAACTACAAGCGTATGAAAGATGTGGCCCTTTTACCATCATAGAATTACCCTTTCATCATAGTAATACTTTGAAAATCATTACAAAGTTGATACATCATTCGGCAATGCTTTTATTATCATAACTTTTTTTAAACCATATGAAATATATGATCGATATATGGAAAGTTTATAAATAAAATTTTTATATATAATTAATTATATCAGAATATTTTTTTTTTTCTAAATCAGACTAATCTATTAATTTAAAAAAGTACTATTACAAAACTACCCTTGCTGCTGCTGTGTGAGCCAGCGAGCTGGGACTGATTAACATCACTGTTCTGGATTGTTTTGGGTTGCCCAGAGTGGGAAACCAACCCATTAAGCAGAATATGCTGAGCCGCCCTTAGAAGGGAAACCGGCGAGAGGATTATACATAAAATGTAAACAGCAATGGAAAAGCTAGAAACAACATACTGCTCATCAGTGGAGCAATTGAAACAGCAAAACTCAAAAAGACCAGAAGTGAATGAGCCAGGGGATTTAGCCCTCGTGCTCAGAAGACATTGGTTCCTCTTCAATCCTGCATGCATATTCATTCTCCTCGCTACTGTCCTCCTTTCCTGCATGGCTATCAGTCTGCAAATCTTTGTTGTCAGCTCCAGAACGCAACTCCGTGGGTGGAGGGGGAGAGGGGCGATGGTCAATGGGGAGGGAAGGGGAGGCACAAGGTGGAATTTCCTCACGGAGCGAGACAGAGATGAGGGCGGTGATGATGGAGTCGAAGGAGGTGCAGTGGAAACGGAATTCAGCATTTTGAGTAGTTTGACGGATTGTGGCTCCTCGAATGTGACTTTCCCGGGGAATGGGCTGACTGGGAGGGGTAGGGAAGTCAGAAGGAGGCTGACTGGTATGAGCCAGAGTTTCAGGAGGGCCAGGAAGCTCAGAGGCGAGAGGTGGCTGACCTGGGAAGTCACTAGAACTCCTAGCGCGAGCACGACCCCTCCCTCTGCCTGTATGAACATAATTCACAGCACGTCGACCCCGGTCTCTTTCTCTGAGAGCCAAACATTTCCAGCTGCAGTCAGTTGAGTCATATGCTCCTTGCACATAAGATGTCCTAGGCAGTGGTCTGTATACAATTCAAGGCTGTTTTTAGGAGTTACAACAACAGTTTTTATTAATCATTGGACTTATGATTATTGATTGACACTGAGGGCCACCCAATTAAGGGAAGATTTATGACCCACGATTCTTGCCAACTCTAGGGGAAGTCACGCGCCCCGCTGATACGACTGCATTGTCCATTGATGTTAGGGTTTTTCCACAAGTCCGTGGCAGGACCATCCACAGAGTTTGAATAGCTCATTTTAATGCCGATAAGGAAACCCAATTTCATGTCAGCTTAAAACTTTCTCATTCAAACCCGCGTGAATTGTAATTTAATAAACTTTTATTATTAATATGATGAGGATATTTTTTTTTGGGTGGGCTTTCTTCACACCAATCAATTAAATTTTTTTCGTCTTTTGGGTCGATACGTGCATTTAGCTTTTTCGGTGATTGTTCTTTCAATTTTTCCAGCGGACCCACCACATTTCTTATCACCAGTGAGAACTGATAGCTAATAACCAAATTTGAATAAATTGTGATATTTACGTCTAAAGTCAATTCCACGCCATATTTTTCTATTGTTATCTTTTAGCGTTGCCCACCCATTCACGGCATCTATCATTACTTATCCAACACCACCGCCCAAAGATAATCGGGTGTTTATGTCCAGCGTAGTTACCCAATTCGACCGTATCGATACAATAAATTCGTATTTTTTGGATTAGTTTGTTGTTTTTTAATAATTATATAAAATCCAGAAAATTGAGGTATTTTACCAGTAATCTTGGTCTTCTCACATCTATTCCTCTCTTTTCTCAAATAAGATCATTGTCTTTTCTGCGATGTTAGCAATGACTTTTACTTTCTATTTGTTTTAACTACAAGCGTATGAAAGATGTGGCCCTTTTACCATCATAGAATTACCCTTTCATCATAGTAATACTTTGAAAATCATTACAAAGTTGATACATCATTCGGCAATGCTTTTATTATCATAACTTTTTTAAACCATATGAAATATATGATAGATATATGGAAAGTTTATAAATAAATTTTTTATATATAATTAATTATATCATAATATTAAAAATAGAGATGAATTTTAATTATATAATGACAAATTTTCACCTAATAGAAATTTGCTAATCAAATATTTGATATGGAATTCTAACTTTGTAACAATGCAACCAAATGCTAGTTTTTGTATGTAATTCACTCAAATGTTTATTATATATATATATATATATATATATATATATATATAACAAAATTAAATATGTTGGGTTATTTTTAATAAAAAATATTATAAAATATTAATAATTCTAATTTCTTTTGTGCTAGTTTGATTTATTTATGATATTGTAATTTAATATAAAGAAAATTTGGTAAAAATATTTCACTCACTCTTAACCATAAATGAAATATTTAGATATCAATATGAAATGACACAATTTTATATAGAACTTATAAAGATTAATCAATTGAAAGCAAAAAAATATCTTATATTTTAACTTTTTGTATATGACTAAATTGTACAATTCTTATGATATTAAAAAATATTTCAATACATCACTCACCTAAGTTATTTGAATATCCATATTAATTAATTTATTTCAATATCAATTTCACATATACAACAAAGTAAAAGGAAAACTTATTTTAATATTATCAACTTTTTTGTTTATGGAGAAATTGTCTATCTTGATTGAAGCTCCACCCATCATGGGAACATATAATTCATATAATTCTTATAGTATGAAGAAAATATATAATTTTTATACTTCTTAAACCAGCACAACCATATTTACTAATGTGGTTGATATAAGTCATTTAGCAATGTTGTGGTTGATATAGGGCGATAGGAGCATATGAAAACATTTACAACCATGTCCACCCACCACATATTAATATTACTGTTATTATCCAATCTTACAACCTACCACATATTATTATTATCTACTAAGTCTACAAAGGCATACACATGCTCTTAACCATTAGGGCCCACTCAAGCTGTAGCCCACTCAAGCTCTATCCACCACCCACAATATTAATAACTGCAACCTGTATTTTGTTAAAGGATTACTATTTATAATTACTAATAACTATATAAATAATTATAGTCATAGTATTTATATTTATATAATTATACTTTTTATGTTAACATTATTTTGTATATTAATATAATATTTATCATTATGTAAAATATTGATAATATATTAATAGTTATATTTAAAACTTTAATATATTTCACATAAAACATAATAATAACATTTAGTTCTTATTAATAATATATATTTATTCTCCACCACTATGTTATGGTTAATAATTATTATATATTTATAAATATAATTACCAATATATTTTATATATTTACTTAGATTATATTAATATATACTTCAGATGAGAATCGAGTTAATGCAAGCTGTGCCGCGTGAGCCCATGGAAACCTAGGGCTTTCTTTTCCCCCGCAACGGTGTCGATAGGCTCTCTCCTTCCCATTTGTGGCAAAATCCTTCGTGCTAGAGACAAATATAATCACAAAGTATGGGAATTAGAGAAATGGAGGTTCACGAAGGGGGGGTAGGCGAACCCCACACCCCCCCCCCCCCCCCCCCACGCTGATGGCTCTCCTACTGAAATCAGATCCGTGACCACTTATACTAGCCCTCTCAATGGAATGACATGGATCTGTGACCCTGCAGAAACCCCTGAAACTATGACAAAAGAGAAAAAGGACAAAAACAAGTAGAGGAAGGCATATTCCTCAACTTGCATCCCTATAACAACTGACAGACCCAAGATCTATCTTCTAGCTCACTGCATCAAAGGAAAAATATAGTACATGAAATACCATTCTCTCGTTGGGAATTTCATTGGCTTCTGGCCCACTAAGAAATCTCTCCTTGGATGGATCGCTTCCAAATGGAAGCTCAAAGGGCATAAATCCCTCCAACTTGGACCCAAGGGTTTCTTCATCATCATATTTACCTGCATATAGGACAAAAACCACATTATGGATGGAGGACCGTACTTCTTTAACTTGGTCGGACTCTATCTAAGGCACTAGATAGAGATATTTAACTCTGACAAAGAGGACTTCAACTGGGCTCCTGTTTGGATTAGGTTGTACTCTCTTCCACAAGACTATTGGGATGATCTATCCCTCAAAGATATTGGAAATAACCTTGGATATTTTGTCAAAATAGCCGAAGAAACCAAACTCAATCGTTACACGACCTACGCTAGAAACTGTATCTACATGCATCTTGCCAAAGCTCTCCCAGATGTGGTAAGTATTTTCCATGACAATTTTAAATGGGTTCAAACCATCGATTATGAACATGTGTCATTTCGTTGCTGTAGATGTCATGATCACGGGCACCTCTTTTGAGATTTTTCACTCAATCAACCCATGAAATCCTCCCTAGCCTCAGATAATACTGACCCTGATGGCTTCACCAAATTATCCAATCACAAAAGGCATTCTAGAAAATCCACCTCAGCCCCCAAAGCTTCTCGACTCGTAACAAGCAATAGATTTGATATTCTTTCTAGCCAAGCCACCATGGAAGGTACCACCTCAACCCCCCCTAGAGCATACCCCTAAATCAGACAATCCCCTCCCCAATATTAATCAAGACCACTCTTCTCTCGTGAATCCCTCCACCTCGACCCCTCCTAATGCTAATAAAACCCAATTTCAGCAAGGAGATAAACCCAATAAAGGAAAGACAGTAGATATGGAGTTCCCATATCACATGGAGGAAGAATTGCAGGACAATAGTACCACCCAAAGTAAGATGGTAGAACTGGAGCAACCCACCCATATGGAGGAGGAGCCAGAAAACATTGAATTCGGTTACCTCGACATCCTGGGCTTGGAGGCAGCCTCCAAAAGCTGTGCGTATCACATGATCCTACCCTGACATATTGAATGTTTGGAGGATGTCCTATCTAGAGCACAAAAGATTCCATCTTTTGGAATTCAAGGAGGCACCCAGTTGGACAAAAAAAATATCATGAAGGAATCAAGAAAAGAGGGCGATGTACGTATCTACAGCGTCTCATCTTTCTCGGAATCAAACTTGTTGAATCGGGACGATATCCCAAGCTGAACAGGTTCTACAAGATCGTCCCCCATAGTTCTTAATGAAGCTCATATCTTGGAATATTCGAGGGCACAATAGTCCCTCAAATCACCGGATGATAAAAAACATAATCAAGAAAGAAAAACCTACCATCTTCTTTATGCAAGAAACCAAATGTACCAATTCCACCATAAATACCCATCATCACCAGAATATGGCATGGTTGCAACACCATCATGGTTGATGCTATAGGGACATTGGGGGGCCTAGTTATTTCCTGGAACCCTCTTCTTATCTCCCTGACCAACCTCCATGCCTCTCACAACTTCATTCAAGCCTCATTCCACTTAATTGGCACCAATTTCCATGGCAACCTCACCAATGTTTACTTTCCCCAACACATAGCCTATAAAATTGCTATTCTGAACACCATTAAGCTTTTCAACTCTCATTGAACCCACCCCCTATGGATTCTGGGCAGTGACTTCAACATGATTACTAATTTGGATGAGAAAAAAGGAGGCCACCTCAAACTCGAAGCTAACAGCCTCAGATTCAAACATTTCGTTCAGGAAAACCAGTTGATAGACTTTCAAACCTCCAATGGTCTCCATACATGGAACAACCATGGAGGAGTAACTCAACAAATTTCCTCGAGACATGATCGATTCCTTATCTCGGACAACTCCATCCACCTTGGAGGAGACATCTTTGGCATCATCCTCCCACCCTTGGGATATGATCATTGGCCCATTAAACTACAATGGTCAAGGCCTGGGGTAGCCAAAAACAAGCCGTTCCACTTCGAGTAGTTCTAGCTCACTCATCAGGGCTTCAAAGATATGGTCACAACTTGGTGGAGCAGCATTCCCCCCACGGAAGGCTCCAAAATGTATCAATTCTAGCAGAAGCGAAAGACCCTCAAAAATAATCTGAAGCGTTGGAATTATTCAACCTTCGGCAATATCTTCAAAAGTCAAAAGGAGCTAGAAAAAAAAATGTCAGACCTCCAACAACATATCATACAAGAGGGGTGCATTGAGGATGTAGTACTCTGGGAACAAGATCTAATGGGTCTTTTGGAATATCGCATGCTTTAGAAATAAATCCTTTGGAAAAAAAAATCTAGAATTCGTTGGCTCAAATAAGGGGAAAATAACACCAAATTCTTCCATCGCTCCACCATCCAGATGCTAATGCTTAACTGTATTGTTGTTTTAAAAATTTACCAAGGATATAACCTAGAAGCTCATGAAGACATTGAGCAAGAACTTCTAAACTTCTTCAAGGATGTGCTCAAAGAAACAACACTGAACGTCAACCTGCAATCAATAAAATCACTTAGCATATCCCTAGAATCATCACAAAAGAGCACAAAAAAATGTTGTTCAGACCGGTCTCGCCCCCAGAAGTGGAACACGCAATGTCACAACTTAAATATGGGAAGGCCCTTGGGCCGGGTGGCTTCACCTCTAATTTTTTTCATTTTTTCTGGGATAACATCAAGTTGGAGGTCTGGGAGTTAGTTGAGGAAGCGAGGAGCATGCACTGGATCCTTCCAGCCCTCAATACAACCTTCAACACTCTCATCCCTAAAAAGGAGCACGTGGCCACCCCTAACAAATATAGACTGATCACCCTGTGTAACGTCATCTACAAGCTTTTTTCCAAAGTGATCGCCAGCAGGCTCAAACCCCTCCTCTTGATGCTCATATCTCCAGAACAAATAGGATATGTGGAGGATCATCAAATCTTGGATATCATCATCCTCATGCATGAAGTCACACTCTCTAAAAATAGATAAAATTCTAGGTATGCTCCTCAAAGTCGATCTCTCAAAAGCTTTTGACAAACTTAGCTGGAATTATATCGAACAAATGCTCCAGGAATTCAGTATTAGTCCAATTTGGATCAGATGGATTATGAGCCTTATCTCTTCCCCTTTCTTCCCAATCTTGGTCAATGGCTCCCCCTCCTCCCCATTCTCACCCTCAAGAGGAATCCGTCAAGGCGGTCCCCTTTCACCCTTCATGTTTGTTCTCATGGATGAAGGCTTAGGGCACCTTATTCACCAAGCCATTAGGTCTCAGTTGCTCAAAGGCTTATCCATTCACAACAATCCCCCCATCTCTCATTTGAAATTCGTTGATGACAATATGTGATTTGGTCATTCATGGGTTCAAGAAGCCCGCTCTTTCAAATCTCTTCTAGATTGCTTCTCTAATGCCTGTGGAACCACTATTAATGCCGAGAAATCTCAACTCTTCTTATTTAATGCTCCTACCATCACTCAACACAATTTTTTAATGTAAAAATATTTATATTGGCATATGCATTGCATTGTTCTGACAACCCTTTCAATTCTTGATGAAAATGTAAGGTAGGAACCACAACTCAACCAACATAGCAACAAACGATTCTTAGGCAACAAAAGAGGATTTTCATGGAAGGTGGGAACCACAAATCGATCAATAAAGCGACTAAATATTCTTAGGAAACAAGAGAGTATTATCATGGAACTTGATTCGAATAAAGATACCCATGACTACAACCGTTTGAATTTCACATTAAAAAATTACCATGTTAACTTTAATATCACAAGTTTAATGGTTTAATTTAATTTAGGATTTATAATAATCACCTTATGGATTATTATATTGTGCTTTGTAATGTTAGGGTTTTGTCTTACGGTTTAATGTAGTGAAAATAAACTGTAATACATAATATCCCTTGAGTTTATAATATCTCAATGTGACAAACATTATCTTAATGCGACAATCAATCATTGTCACATTATCACATTAAATTGCAATTTATTTAATGTTGCATCAAGACATTACAAAATTGGGGTTTAATATTAGGGTTTATAACATTGAGATTTTAAATCTTGGGTTTATAATTATTACAAAAAGATTAGTATGGTTTTTAATGATGGATTTATATTATTACAAAAAATTGTACAACGTCACATATGCGACATTGTCTCAATGCGGTAATCAATCATTCTTTCAGTGTTACATTACATTGCAATTTAATGAAGATCACACTGTGACACAAAAAATAGGGTTTATAACATTACGATTTCTAATCTTGGGTTTATAATATTCGGGCTTGATATTGGGTTTATAATTTATAATAAAATGGTTTAATATTAGAGTTTCTAATATTAATCTTGGGTTTTTTTTATTAGCGTTTAATTTTGTGACATTGGGATGGTACAAAACGGTATTGAATGTCACATTGTGATGAAAATTGTCTCATTATTGTCGCAATGTTGCATTGGATTGCAATCTACTAAACATCGCTTCCCAACATAACAAAATTGGGGTTTAATATTAGGGTATATAACAGTAGTGTTACTAATATTAGGTTTATAATATACGAGTTTAATATTGCATTTACAATTTATAATAGTATGATTTAATATTAGGTTTTATCATATCAATATCAAGGTCTTTATATTAGGGTTTATAATTTTAGGTTTTTATGTTAAGCTTTAATATTGTGACGTTGGAATGGTACACAAATGTATCGAATGTCACAATGTGGCCAACAGGGTCTCAAAATGAAAATCAGTCCAACAATCATTGTCGCAATGTTACATTACATTGAAATTTATTCAATGTTGCATTGTTACATTAAAAAACTTGGGCTCAACACTAGGTATTAGGACCTTTTAAAATTGGGTTTATAATATGAAAATGTAATATTCGGTTTATAAGCTAAAATATTATGGTTTATCATATTAATCTGAGGGTTTAATATTAATCACTTGGGTTTATAGTCCCTTGGGTTTATTAATCATAGATTTCATATTCCTAGGATTTAATATTATTTCTAAGGTTTATAATATTAATCCTAGGATTTAATATTAATCCATTATATTTATAGTTTTAATCCATTTGGTTTATAAGATCAATCCTACGATTTTTAATATTAGTATTAGTGTCTATCATTAATCTTAGGCTTTAATGTTGTTCCCTTAGGTTTATAATCCCTTGCATTTATAATATTAATCATATGGGTTTATTAATCTATTGAGGTTATAATATTAATCATAGAGTTTATATTTCTAGAGTTTAATATTAACCCTAAAATTGATAATATTAATCTTAGGGTTTAATATTGATCCCTCCAGTTTATAATGCCTTGGGTTTATAATATTAATCCATTGGGTTTTAATATTAATCCCATGGGTTTATAATATCAATCCTAAGGTTTATGATTTTTTTCTTAGGGTTTATATCCCCTAGGTTTATAGTATTAATATCTTGGGTTTAATATTATTCCCTTGGGTTTATTAATCAATGGGTTCATATTCCTAGAGAATAATATTATTGAAAGGGTTTATATTATTAATCCTAGGGTTTAATATACATCCCTTGGGTTTATAATATGAATCACAAGGTTTATAATATTAATTATAGGGTTTATATTCTTAGGGTTTAATATTAATCATAGGGTGTATTGTTGTTCGCTTGGGTTTAGAATCCCTCAAGTTTTTAATATTAATCCAATGAGTATATTAATCCATTGAGTTTATAATATTGATCCTAGGGCTTATAATAATAATCATAGTGTTTATATTTCCATGGTTTAATATTAACCCTAGAGTTTATAATATTAATATTAGGGTTTAATATTAATCCCTCGAGCTTATAATCCCTTGGGTTTGTAATATTAATCGCTCGGGTTTATTATTCGTAGGGTTTGTATTCTTAGGGCTTAATGTTATTCCCTTAGGTTTTGTTAATCACTTGGGTTTATAATATTAATGTTAAGGTTTATAATATTAATCTTAGGGTTTAATGTTTATTTTAGGGTTTACAATATTTATCTTAGGGTTTATATCCATTGAATCTATAATATTAATCTCTTAGGTTTATATTTCCTTGGTTTTTAATATTAAACCATTGGGTTTATTATTCCATTGGGTATATATATATTGTAGCCGAGAGGATAGAAAACCTATGGGGGGTACGAATTGTCCTCCTCCCCGCACCCTGGATCACAACAAGGGGATTTGAACCTGTGCCTTTCGAGTTACAACAATTTCACATTTCTGGGATAACCAATTGAGCTTCCGCTCAGGACCATTGGGTTTATAATATCAATCCCTTGGGTTTTTAATATTAATATCTTGGGTTTATCAATCTATTGTGTTTTTTATTTTCATAATTTCGGTTTATCAATCTCGTAGGTTTAATATTAACCCCTGGGGTTTATAATATTAACCCCTTAGGTTTAATATTTTAATATTACAAATTTAATATTGTATTAATTCAAATTTATTAGATTTAATAATATTAATATTATAATATATTAATATGAATATTACATTTAATAATAATAATAATAATATTTTAATATAATATTAGGGTTAGTAATATTTTTTTTTTTTTGCACGGTATTAATAATAATTTGGCCCATAGACTTCACCTAAAAAAACCTATTTTTTGAGCATACCTCTTTTATTTACCATGGTATTTAACCCATAGACTTGGTATATAATTAGATGTTGATTTATAATCCTATTTGATATATTTTTATTTATTTACCATACCTATTTCGTAAATATGGTATTTGGCCCATTGTATTTAGCCCATGGAATAGTCCAACAACTAGATAAGTTCAACTTTTCTTAATAAGCCCTTGTCCAACAATTTCGGCCAAACTCCTTTTCACAAAGATCCCTTGGTTCCATCTAGTCCGCTATAAATCCATTTCATAAACACCTTTATCTTTAACAAAGTCAAAGTCATCTTTTGTTTTCATTGTAACATTATTTTTCCATAAGGTGCTCCTTATTGACTTACCTTATCCTAAATTAATCACTCACTAAACTTATTATTAAGCATCGTTTTTATCAATCATTGGACCTATGATTATTGATTGACAGTGAGGGCCACCCAGTAAAGGGGAGATTAATGACCCGCGATTCTTGCCAGCTCTAGGGGAAAGACTTTCCTGTGTAATTCACGCGCCCCGCGTGATACCACTGCATTGTCCATTCATGTTAGGGTTTTTCCACAAGTCCGTGGCAGGACTATCCACAGACTTTGAATAGCTCATTTTAATTCCAATAAGGAAACCCAATTTCCTGTCAAGTTAAAACTTTCTCATTCAAACTCGCGTGAATTGTAATTTAATAAACTTTTATTATTAATATGATGAAGATCTTTTTTTTGGTTGGGCTTTCTTCACACCAATCAATTAATTTTTTGTCTGTCTTTTGGGTCAATACGTGCATTTATCTTTCTCTATCAATTTTTTGTGGCTGTCTTTTGGTCAATACGTGCATTTAGTTTTTTCGGTGATTCTTCTTTCAATTTTTTCCAGCTGACCCACGACATTTCTTATCACTAGTGAGAATTGATAGCTAATAACCAAATTTGAATAAATTGTGATATTTACGTCTAAACTCAATTCCACGCCATATTTTTCTATTGTTATTTTTTAGCGTTGCCCACCTATTCACGACGAGCCTTATTTCCTCTGCCATAGGCCCATAAATGCGCCCAGGCAGGAAATGTCTGCTGTCAGATTAAAGTTGTAGATCATCCTGCCACGGGAATTTCCTGCCTGAGCGCATTTATGGGCCTATGGCAGAGGAAATAAGCCTCGCCCCATTCATGGCATGTGTCATTACTTATCCAAGACCACCTCCCAAAGATGATCGGGTGTTTATCTCCACCGTAGTTACCCAATTCGACCATATCTATACAATAAATTTGAATTTTTGATTTGATTAGTTTGTTTTTTTGTTAATAATTACATAAAATCCAGCAAATGGAGGTATTTTATCAGTAATCTTGGTCTT
Organism: Pinus albicaulis; assembly: GCA_034641835.2. Classification (NCBI taxonomy): domain Eukaryota; kingdom Viridiplantae; phylum Streptophyta; class Pinopsida; order Pinales; family Pinaceae; genus Pinus; species Pinus albicaulis. The sequence continues at coordinate 56,166 of JAXQQM020071150.1, forward strand.
CTCGCATCTATTCTTCTCTTTTCTCAAATAAATACATTGTCTTCCTCTTCTGCAATGTTAGTAATGATTTTTATTTTCTAATTGTTTAATTTAACTACACGAGTATGAAAGATGTGGCCCTTTTACCATCATATAATTACCCTTTCATCATAGTAATACTTTGAAAACAATTATAAAGTTGATACTTCATTCGGCAATGCTTTTATTATCATAATTTTTTTTTAAACCACATGAAATATATGATAGAAATATGGAAAGTTTATAAATACAAATTTGATATATAATTAATTATATGAAAATATTAAAAGTAGAGATGAATTTTAATAATATAATGACAATTTTTCACAGAATGGAAATTTGTTAATCAAATATTTGATATGGAATTCTAACTTGGTAACAATGCAACATAATGCTATTTTTTGTCTATCTAGGTGTGGTAGTTTTGGAAGACTTCATTGTCTTTTTACAATGTAATAAGAGAAATATGTAATTCACTCAGTTGTTTATTTTATATATATATATATAGATAGATAGATATAATAAAAAATAACAAAAATACATATGCTAAGTTATTTTTAATAAAAACATTATAAAATATTAGTAATTCTAATTTCTTTTGTGTTATTTTGATTCATTTATGATATTTTAACTTAATATAGAGAAAATTTGGTAAAAATATTTCACTCACTCTTAACCATAAATGAAATATTTAGATATCAATATGAAATGACACAATTTTATATAGAATTTATAAATATTAATCAACTGAAAGCAAAAAAATTCTTATATTTTAACTTTTGTAAATGACTAAATTGTACAATTCTTATGATATTAAAAAATATTTTAATACATTACTCACCTAAGTTATTTGAATATCCATATTAATTAATTTATTTCAATATCAATTTCACATATACTATGAAGTAAAAGGAAAACTTATTTTAATATTATCAACTCTTTTGTTTTTGGAGAAATTGTGTATCTTGATTGAAGCTCCACCCATCATGGGAACATATAATTCATATAATTCTTATAGTATGAAGAAAATATATAATATTTATACTTCTTAAACCAACAGAACGACATTTACTAATGTGGTTGATATAAGTCATTTAGCAATGTTGTGGTTGATATAGGGTGATAGGAGCATATGAAAAACATTTACAACCACGTCCACCCACCACATATTATTATTACTGTTATTATCCAATTCACAACCCACCACATATTATTATTATCTGCTAAGTCTACAAAGGCATACACATGCTCTTAACCATTAGGCCCACTCAAGCTCTGTCCATCACCCACCACATTAATAACTCTTAGGGGTATTTTGTTTAAAGCTAATTATTTCTAATTGTTAATAACTATATAAATAATAATAGCCATATTATTTCATATTTATATAATAATACTTATTATGTTAACATTATCTTGTATATTAATATAATATTCGTTGTTACATAAATTTTTTCTAATATATTAATAGTTATATTTAAAACTTTAATATAATCCACATATAACACAATAATAACATTTAGTTCTTATTAATAATATGTATTTATTCTCACCGCTTTTTTATGATTAATAATTATTATATATTTATAAATATAATTGCCAATATTTTTTATATATTTACTCAGATTATATTAATATATACTCTTAGATGAGAATCGAGTTAGATGAAATGGAGCTGTGTGAGCCCATGAAACCTAGGGCTTTCTTTTCCCTTCCGACGGGTGCCAACAGGGCTCCCTTCCTTCCCATTTGCGGAAAAATCCTCTGTGTTAGAGACAAATATAATCACAGCGCACGGGAATCATAGGAATGGAGGTTCACGAAGGGGGGTAGGAAAACCCTCCCCCATGCCAGTGGCTATTCTGCTGGAATCAGATCCGTGACCACTAATACTAGCCCTCTCAATGGAATGACATGGATCTATGACCCTGCAGAAACCCCTGAAAATATGACAGAAGAGAAAAAGGAAAAAAACGAGCAGAGGAAGGCATCTTCCTCAACTTGCATCCCTATAGCAACTGACAAACATAAGATTTATCTTCCTGCTCACTGCATCAAAGGAAGAATACAGTTCATGAAAGACAATTCTCTCATTGGGAATTTCATTGGCTTCTGGCCCACAGAGAAATCTCTCCTCGGATGGATCACTTCCAAATGGAAGCTCAAAGGGCATAAATCCCTCCAACTTGGACCCAAGGGTTTCTTCATCATCATATTTACCTATATATAGGACAAAAACCACATTATGGATGGAGTACCGTACTTCTTTAACTTGGTCGGACTCTATCTAAGGCACTAGATAGAGAGATTTAACCCTGACAAAGAGGACTTCAATTGGGCTCCCGTCTGGATCAGGTTGTACTCTCTTCCACAAGACTATTGGGATGAGCTATCCCTCAAAGATATTGGAAATAACCTTGGAGAGTTCATCAAAATAGCTGAAGAAACCAAAATCAATCGTTACACAGCCTACGCTACAATCTATGTATACATGCATCTTGCCAAAGCTCTCCCAGATGTGGTAAGTCTTTTCCATGACGATTTTGAATGGGTCCAAACCATCGATTATGAACACATGTCATTTCGTTGCTGTAAATTTCATGATCACGGGCACCTCTTCGATTATGTTCACTTAATCAACCCACGAAATCCTCCCCAGCCTAAGATAGTACTGATCCTGATGGCTTCACCAAAGTATCCAATCGCAAAAGGAATTCTAGAAAATCCACCTCAGCCCCCAAAGCTTCTCGACCCGTAACTAGGAATAGCTTTGATATTCTTTCCAGCCAAGCCACCATGGAAGGTACCACCTCAACCACCCCTAGAGCATACCCCTAAATTGGACAATCCCCTCCCCAATATTAACCAAGACCACTCTTCTTCCCTGAATCCCTCCACCTCGACCCCTCCCGATGCTAATGAAACCCAAGTTCAGCAAGGAGATAAACCCAATAAAGGAAAGATAGTAGATATGGAGTTCCCATATCACATGGAGGAAGATTTGCAAGACAATAGTACCACCCAAATTAAGATGGTAGAACTTGAGCAACCCGCTCATATGGAGGAAGAGCCAAAAAACATTGACTTCGGTTACCTCAACATCCTGGGCTTGGAGGCAGCCTCCAAAAGGCATGCATATCACATGATCCTACCCTGACATATTGAATGTTTGGAGGATGTCCTATCTAGAGCACAACAGATTCCAAGTTTTGGAATTCATGGAGGCACCCAGTTGGACAGAAAAAAATGTCATGAAGGAATCAAGAAAAGAGGGCAATGTACGTATCTGCAGCGTCTCATCTTGCTCAGAATCTAACTTGTTGAATCGAGACAATATCCCAAGCTGAATAGGTTCTACAAGATCGTCCCCCATAGTTCTCAATGAAGCTCATATCTTGGAATATTCGAGGGCTCAATAGTCCCTCAAAGCATCGGATGATAAAAAACATAATCGAGCAAGAAAAACCTACCATATTCTTTATTAAAGAAACCAAATGTACCAGTTCCACCATAAATACCATCATCACCATAATTTGGCATGGCTGCAATACCATCGCGGTTTATGCTACAGGGACATTGGGGGGCCTAGTTATTTCTTGTAACCCTCTTCTCATCTCCCTGACCAACCTCCATGCCTCTCACAACTTCATTCAAGCCTCGTTCCACTTAATTGGCACCAATTTCCATGGCCACCTCACCAATGTTTACTTTCCCCAACCCATAGCCATAAAATTTCTATCCTAAACACCATTAAGATTCTCAGCTCTCATCGAATCCACCACCTATGGATTCTGGGCAGTGACTTCAACATGATTACCAATTTGGATGACAAAAACGGAGGTCGCCTCAAACTTGAAGCTAACAACCTCAGATTCAAACATTTCATTCAGGAAAACCAATTGATAGACTTTCAGACCTCCAATAGCCTCCATACATGGAACAATCACAATGGAGTAACTCAACAAGTTTCCTCGAGATTTGATCAATTCCTTATCTCTAACAACTTCATCAACCTTGGAGGAGACATCTTCACCATCATCCTCCCACCCTTCCGATCTAATCATTGGCCCATTCAGCTACAATAGTCAAGGCCTAGGGTAGCCAGAAACGAGCCATTCAGCTTTGAGCAGTTCTGGTTCACTCATCATGGCTTCAAAGATATGGTCACAACTTGGTGGAGCAACATTCACCCCATGGAAGGCTCCAAAATGTATCAATTCTAGCAGATGCTAAAGATCCTCAAAAATTATCTGAAGCGTTGGAATTAGTCAAACTTCAACAATATCTTCAAAAGTCAAAAGGAGCTAGAAAAACAAATGGCAGACCTCCAGCAACATATCATACAAGAGGGGCGCACTGAGGATGTAGCACTCTGGGAACAAGATCTAATGAGTCTTTTGGAAGATTGTAGGCTTCAAGAATAAATCCTCTGGAAAAAAAAAATGTAGAATTCGTTGGATCAAATAAGGGGAAAAGAACACCAAATTCTTCCATCGCTCCACCATCCAGAGGTGAATGCTTAACCATATTTTTGTTCTAAAAAATGACGAAGGACATAACCTAGAAGCCATGAAGACATTGAGCAAGAAATTCTAAACTTCTTCAAGGATATGCTCAAAGAAACAACACTGAACGTCAACCTGCAATCAATAAAATCACTTAGCATATCCCTATAATTATCACGGAAGAGCATGATCAAATTCTGTTGAGACCGGTCTCACTCCCAGAAGTGGAACAGGAAATGTCACAACTTAAAGATGGGAAGGCCCCTGGGCCAGATGGATTCACCTCTAATTATTTTCATTTTTTTTGGGAGAACATCAAGTTGGAGGTCTGGGAGTTAGTTGAGGAATCGAGGAGCATGCACTGGGTCCTTCCATCTCTCAATGCAACCTTCACCAATCTCATCCCTAAAGAGGAGCACGTGGCCACGCCCAACAAATATATACTGATCACCCTATGTAACGTCATCTACAAGCTTATTTCCAAAGTGATCTCCAACAGGATCAAACCCCTCCTCTCGATGCTCATATCTCCATAACAAACAAGATATGTGGAGGGTCGTCAAATCTTGGATGTCATCATCCTCATGCATGAAGTCACACTCTCTAAAAATAGATAAAATTCTAGGTATGCTCCTCAAAATCGATCTCTCAAAAGCTTTTGACAAACTTAGCTGGAATTATATCAAACAAATGCTCTAGGAATTCGATTTTAGTCTAATTTGGATCAGATGGATTATGAGCCTTATCTCTTCCCCTTTCTTCTCAATCTTGGTCAATGGCTCCCCCTCCTCCCGGTTCTCACCCTCGAGAGGAATCCGTCAAGACGTTCCCCTTTCACCCTTCATGTTTGTTCTCATGGCTGAAGGCTTCAAGCACCTTATTTGCCAAGCCATTAGCTCTCATTTTCTTAAAGGCTTATCCACTCACAAAAATCCCCCCATCTCTCATCAGAAATTTGTTGATGACAATATGTTATTTGTTCATTCATCAGTTCAAGAAGCCCGCTCTTTCAAATCCCTTCTAGATTGCTTCTTTGAGGCCTATGGAACCATTATTAATGCCGAGAAATATCAAGTCTTCTTATTTAATACTCTTGCCATCACTAAACACAATATATCCTGGATCCTTGGCTTCTCCATTGCCTCTCTGCCCTCCAAGTACCTTGGCTCTCCACTCATTGACACTGCCATCAAACACTCCTCTTGAGAAGAACTGTTGGAAAAATTAGAAGCCAGACTCTCCTCCTGTAGTCACAGAGCTCTCAACATTGTTAGTCGCCTAGTCTTAATTAAATCAGTCCTCTAGTCTATGACCATATATCTATTCTAGGTGCTAGCCACACCCAAATTCTCAAGTCAATTCACAATCTGCAAAGGAATTTTTTTTGGGGCAGTAAGAAAGACAACAAGAAATGGGCCCTTGTGAAATGGGATGAGGTCTGCATTCCTAAAATTGCGGGAGGGATGCGGCTTCGAGATCCTAGCCACATCAACGCCATCATGGGAGCACGCATCTGGTGGAACTGAGTCTCCAAATCCAGTGCTCCATGGGCTCATCTATGGTTATCTAAATATCTAGGAAATTGGCCTTAAGGGGAAATTATCAGATTCAACTCAGAAGAGACGGGCTCCCAAATTTGGAAAACGGCTAAGCAGCACAGATCCATAATTCAAGAGCATAGCTTTTGGGAAATTCGCTTTAGATCCCAAGCTCAAATTTGGTTGGAATCATGGCAACATATGCCCAAATTAGCCATGCTGCTTCAAAAATCCAGATGGGAATCCACTCTCTAGAGATGGGAGAACAATCAAATCAAACACTTCTGGGCCATGTTATTCATCAGTATTTTTCACCTGTTGTTGATGACTAGATTCCTAGCTAATTTTTCTAGAAAATGATCTCCATATGTCAATTTGTCATCTAGAAAACTCCCAAAAAAAAAAAATCTTTCCTAGCCCTTCCTATCAGCCTATGATCAGAGCAATCTTCAGTTTTAAAGTCATGCCTTGTTTCAGAAAAATATCCCTGTCTATAGCTGACTTGGTCTTGCAGTTCTACTATCATTTTCCCCTTGGTTCTCATGAAACTCACTTTCCAATATTTGACAAAGTTTCTCCCTTCCTATCCTTGATATTCCTGTCAAACACAATTAGAGTCAATGAAAGTTGCCCCTAAGTTAGGTAGTGGCGCTTTAAAGAGTCCCTTCCTCAAAAAAAATAGCTTGAGCTAGAATTCTTTGTTCAATACCAACCATCCTGAATTAGTGCTTAATCTGCAAAAAAACAAACCATGATATACGCCTAGGTCGCACCACTAAGAGGTCTTGTTGTCTCAATCCAGAAGAAATTCTACAAAGATCTAATACAGAAAGAGATGAGCATGTTCACAGTCTAAAAGAATATGCTAAAGATTGGGCAAAATCTCCATAAGAAACCAAAGAAGCTCCCAAGGTTCAAAGTCATATTTTTTGCACCTCTATAGGGTGCAAAGTGAATGACAAACAGTATCCGAACAAAAGAAAAGAGACAAATCCAAATAAGTCTCTCATGTTGAAGGAATTTCCCATCATTAAGTAGATGGAAAGCTGAAATGAAAAGAGAGCAGGAGTACATATTTCAAAAGTCAAAAGTTGTCCAAAAAGCAGAGATATATATTTCTAGGAAAGATGACACAGTTTTGGAAATAGATGAAATATCATGACTATGATGACCTCCTTCAAAAGAGCAAATGTTAGAAAACATCGTGCTAATAACCTCCTCCAAGAAAGAGCAGATGGTTGGGAAATATGCTAAATAACCTCCTCCAGCAAAAGAGCAGATGGTTAGAAAGGCATGATATGGCCTCCTTCATGAACAAGCAGAGGGCCAACATGCTTTTAAAATGATTTCAGGGCTGTTGTAGGCCACCTCCTTCCAAGAGATAAAACAAAGGATGCATCAACAGCTTTTAAAGTGTGCTTGAGTATTTTTTCTATTGGAAAAGACTGCACATTTGGAACAACTTCAAAAAGATATGTCTCTTTTATGCACTCAAGAAATCATAAAGAAGAAGGCTGCTGCTAGGATCAACAAATTTTGCTGACAGATTTAGGTTCAACAAATGTTTCAATCTATTTTACATCACAAGATGGGAAAGTACTTTGGCCAGAATTCTTAAGAGGTTATGAAAAGTGTTGCATGCAAGCATCTGCATATCCATAGGTTAATCTGTTGTTTATACTTTTTCATACACCATTGCAAGTTGTGGGGATGTCACATCAAAACCTGATAAGCAAATTATCACTGGAATGGACTCTGATAAAATCAAACTAGAATTGATTTTGGATTCCAGTTTTGAGGTTGCAGACCTCCTTCACAAAGAAATAAAGAACTAGCTCCTCAAAAAACTTTACACAGCAAATCAACTCATTCATAAGGCCAAAGGTGTGATAAAACAGTGTTTCACTTTCAGTCAAAGAATGTCCCCATCGAATGAAAGACAGAGTTTTTAGAAGACACGTGACAGTCATCAAACATAGGCCTCCTTCATAAATAAGTAGAGGGCCCACCATTGTTTAAGGATGAAGAGCATTTATTTCAGTATGACAGGGATTTCAAAACGACTGCTGTAAAAAATGGTAAAATGAGTGAAGTTTCACTATATTTAAACCTCATTTACAAAGAAACAAAGAGATAGCTCTCCAAGGATTTCACCATGAAAATCACCTCATACAAATGGTTAACAGGATGCTCAAAACAAGTTTCATGTTCATATCAAAGTATCCTCATCAGTAGATAAAAATAAAGGTCCCATGATAGGTTTAAAAGGGCTGCAATAGTGTTTTGTAAGCTGAATTTTGTGAGTTAAAGGGGGTTGATTTTCCTTGTGTCTAAAGGCTGTGTTGACTGACATAAATAGTCCCTTGATTTTCACTAATTTTATCTTGAAAAATGAGGGGCTGAAGTAAATTATTATTGAAGTTTCTGGGCAGAATTTTCTACAACCATTGGATAAGTTTGATAGTCAGCTTTTCCTCTGGGTATTAGTGGGCCAGATCTGATATAAAGGTCAAAATATAATAAAGAACATGATATATTTCTAAATATCTTTTCAGCTGCAATAGAATATCAAAGGCAACTAGTGATTGAGTGAAAGGCTGCAGGGTTGTCTTGATAATGGACTGCTCTATAAAACAAAAATCCAAGTCTAAAAGTTTCAGCACTCCTTTCATTACATACAAGACAGAGTTTTATGGCAGTATCCTATGGCTTCTTCATTTCATAAAAACAATGGAGTTTTCCTCATGGTCAAAAAAGGCTGTAATGTTGTCTTTATGATAAAATTCTTCAAAGAAGACTAGGGAAAATCAGTTTGAGACAAAAAGGAGAAATGAAGGTTTCCAGGATTGGTAAACTGCAATGTACAAATTTAAAACAAAAATTCTGTCCAAGACTGAAAAGCTGCAAAATATGCTTGATATGCCTTGCAATGTTGAAATAAAAGTAAAAGATGCTAATTCAAATTGCATGAAGTTGTTACGTGGGATTGTTGACAATATTCAAAAAGCTGCAAATAGGATCCAGTCCAAACAACACTAGCATAACAAGCATCAAGAAGAAACTCTAGCTCAAGCTCAAGTGGTTAAGAGTTGTTAGAACAAACACAAGAAGAAACTTTGCTTTTGAGTAAGCATATTAAACTTTTAAGGCAGTGACTATAGCACTAGCGTACTTTTATGGACTTCATCCAAAACTCAATTACAACAATGCTTTCTTTGTTCTTGCAGCTGCATCCTTTCCTGATCTTCATTTATGCTTATTGTAAATATAGGATCTTAGTACAATATGCATTGTTTTTCTAATTTCTGAAAATTGGAGCTCCATTAGGAGGAGAATGGTTGATGGAAGCCTTGGTTTTTGTGAGCCATTCTAGCAGCCTTCTGAATCTCATACATCGGTCTTCTCAACATGGAAAAGGATTAAACAGTTTTTGGTCTCAGGTTGAAGGTTAAAAGGGCCTCCAAAGATCATTATGGAGATTACAGTCAACCATAGAGAATAAAGGAACAAAATCTTGGTGGACACATAGCAAGATGGCATTAGGGTTCCAAAGGGTTACATTAGTGGTTTCAAAAAGTAATGATCTCCTTGATTCAAAAACATAGGTTTTGATCATAGTTTTAAAAAATAAAAAGCTTCCTACAGCGCAAACTATGAATTACCATATGATTTGAAAAAAAAAAAAAAAACATTCCATTCAATATGACAAAGGTTGCAAAAGACAGAGGTTAAGGAGTGCCCGGGCAGTTTGTTTCAAAATGTGTTTCTGACCAAACAAAGATAGAATTTACAAAAGTGAGAGAGTTTTTTGTTCCTCAGAGGTTCAAGAAGAAAAACCTCCTTCAGTTTCTACACCGGTATCATGGTTTTTGAGAAATGTAAAAAATACATATGTCACGAGAGAATTTCTGCACCAGGATTCACCATTTTGACCAGTGTTGGGACAGTCAGACTTTTAACAACCAAATGGATACCAAATGAAAAAAATCAAGCATATTTGGAAATTATACTTCCATAGCTTTCCAACAAGCCATCTCGGGTCCAATTCTAACAACCAGAAGGCATCCAAAAGTAACCTGCAAACAACACTATGTTTTTCTGCACCAGCATTCACCATTTTTTACCAGTGTTGGGACAGTAAATTTTTGAACGGCCAAATGGAAACCAAATGAAACAAATCAAGAATATTTCGAAATTATACTTCCATATATTTCCAACAAGCCATCTCAGGCCCAATTTCGACACCAGGAAGGCATTCAAAAGTGGCCTACAAACAGCACTATGCATTTCTGCACCAGGATTCACCAGTTTTGACCAGTGTTGGGAAAATAAATTTTTGAACAACCAAATGGACACCAAATGAAAAAATTCAAGTTGTTATGGAAAGCAGACTTCCATAGATTTCCAACAAGTTATCTCACACCCAATTCTGACACCGTAAAGGCATCCAAAAGTGGCTGCAAAAGTGCGCGGCGTGTTTGAAAAAATGCGCGCCGCGCCTGGGAGAGAAAATACAAAGGCTTTCTATTGATGCATAGTGCGCCTGTAGCAGCGCACGACGTTCTTGCTTCTAAATGTGCTGCTCACCTAAAAAAATTCAAAAAAAATCTTTTTAGAGCTGCTCAACCAATCAACAAGGGCCCTTAAGCATTTTTAAGGTATTCTTCTCACTCCATGACAATTTTTGAATTTAAGAAGTGATGTACTCTTACTGTGTTTCCAAGAGACAAATATTGTTAAAGAGGGTGGGGTTTTGGTCTAAAATTAAAGGGTCTTGTTGCTGTGAATACCAACGGTTAGTGCAGTGGTAGGTGGAGTGTTTGTATCAGTTTTAAAAGGCCTAAAAAACTGTCTTCAAGAACAGTGATAAACCATAATACTAATTGCAAGACAGAAAACACAATATTAGAGGTTTTTCAAATTAATGAAAGTGTCCTAACAGTGATAAGACAAAAATCACCTCTATCAGCAAATTCTAAAGTGAAAACAGTGTTATAAGGTGGAAGCAGTCTTTGTAAGGAAACACAGTGTTTGTAAGGTGACAACAGTGAGCCTATTTTTAAAATAGTGGTCTTACTCCGAATGCCCTGTCACTTCAAAAGTATCTTCTTTTGAATAGTGAAACTAGTGCTGCCTCCATTGTCTAATAAAACAGAGTGTGGTGAGAGATTCTGCAAATTCATTTGACGGTGTTTTGTTTTTGTCTAAATACAAGGTTGTTTTGGTTTCTGTCATAACACAAGGAGATCTCTGTTCTACAAAGAGCCGCCAGTACCTCTTTTTCAAATTACCTTGCCCAAACACAGTAATCTTCTGACTGTGTGCTTTTTATTTGATAACTATTTGTTGATTGGCATAAAAGGAGACAAAACAATGATTTGTAAGGAGCAGAAAGTTGGTGTTAAAGAACCATTTCACACAGCATTTGAAGCAGTTTGCCTTGGTCAAACAATGACTAAAAAAGAGGACAGAGGTGTATGCTTGAGAAAACATTCCGAAGGCCATTTGAGACAGCTTGGTGTTGCAGAGAACATTCAAAACAAGATGCCTCCCAGGAAAGACAGTAGGAGTGGCCTGCACAAGATATTTGAGCCTGTTTCCACTGAAAAGGAGCACAGTGAGGCAGGGCAGCAAGGTGAAGAAGAACACATTGATGAGATGCAGCACAGTGATGAAGAGCAGTGCCATGAAGAAACTCAAAACAGTGATAGATGATGAGGGCTTTGCAAGTTTGAAGGAAGGAATTTTTCTTTGAATAGTGAAGGATAATGCAGTACCAGGGAGGAGGTTTTAGGAGCTAATTTGAAAATCTTTCCTATGCTATAAATGACTTAGAACACACCTAGTCTCTAAGAGAAAATCAGACTTAAGTTGAGGTCTTTAAATCAGTTTGCAAGGGTGTTAAAACATTGATTTAAAAGCTTCTTTGATCATCTGAAACCACAGAGAGAGACATTTATTGGAGATATGGAATTTTGTCAAAATTATAGAGATCTTCTTGCTGTGAGTGTTGAAAGAGAATTCTTGGTTGAAGTAAGGATAAAAACAATGATCGAAGGAAAGAGGTTTTTGGTGCCAAAACACAAGGATACTTCCCTTCAAAAACCACAAACATGTCTTTTTAAAGACCTCTTGGTTCAAACACAATACCGAAGAGATGACTTTAGTGATGATGAGGAACAAGGCAAAGAGTCTAAACATAGTAGTGATAATGAAGAGAAAAGTGATGGGCATTGAGGCAGTGATGAAAGGGAACATTATGGCAGCCAGCATAACAATAAGCATAAGGGTGATGAAGCACAAAACAGTAAAGGGTAAGAGCATGACAGTCATAGAGAAGGTACTGACAAAGACAAATAAGGCAGCCCTCAAGCAAGCAATGATGAGGGCAAGAAAATGAAAAACATGGATCATGAAGGGCATTCTCCAAAGCATGTGCTAGCTGCCTCTCCTAGGCAAGGGGCCATGACTTCTTCACCAAAGCTAGAATGCCAAACAACAAAGAAGAAAACCAAGAAAAGCTCAAAACTGCCCAAAGAGGGCACCCGGTGAGAAAAAGGAGAAAGACAGCTTTAGGCTTGGAATTTTGGCCCGAGATTCTAGACATGTTTCTAAAAATTCTTGAGGGACTTGCTCACCAAAATTGAGCAAATTTTTACATGTTCTTGTTTTTCGACATTTTTGGGCCTAATTGCATAAAATATTGGGCACCGCCATTTTGGTTTGGAGCATCCTCAACTCTTGAGAGTGGTACCATTGGATGCATTAAATTCAGGGGCATCTACTTAGAAATTTTCAGAGCATTTTAAGATCATTTACTCCCCCAAAATGGCGAAAACTACTTGCTTTTTCTACACTCTGCCCCGTTTATCAGCAAGGCTTATTTTTTTTGGGTTTTTACAAACAAACCTATTTTTGGAGGACCTTCATTGGTCAGTTGGGAGAAAACTAAAAATTTTCAGAAAGTAGACACTCAGATATTTCCAACGAGCTATCATGAGCCTCGTTTCGACATCGGGAAGGCTTCCAAAAGTTGTCGGCAAGTCAAGGGACCTTTTGCTGATGTATTTTTTGAGTATTTTTGTAAAAGTTGAACCTTTCAAAACTGATTTTTCCTCATGTGTGTTTAGCTATTTTTGTACATGAGAAGTTATGAAAAGTCAATTTATTTCCCTCTTTTAGCATTTTTAGATATTTTATGAGATATTTTGTGCCTTGGGCTTTGCAAAGCATTAAGGACAAAATAAGATATTTTGGATAGGCCAATGAGATTGCAAGTTGAAATAAGAGGTTTTCCTCACTTTGGCCTACATATTCCAAAGGTTTTCATTGTAAACAAGGTTGAACTTGATGAATAGAAGCAATATATGGTCATATAAGCTTTGGAAGAAATACTTGTCTCATGCTTTTGGATAGTCTCTTGGATGTTCTTGGATGATGAAAGAGGATTGTTGTTGGATTCCATGACTTGGTAGAATGGTATAGTGTCTCTCTCTCTCTTTTTTCCTAGTTTTCCTTCATAAATCCATGTTATTGCTTGCTATAGGACAATAGAGAACAAATTTGAGACATGCCCTTGGAGGCACCTCAAATTTCCTGTTTCTTCATAGCTTCCATGTTTCTTTCATTCTTAGTCACATTAAAGAATTCTTGATTTCTCTTTAATAACTTAAGAATAATTTTTCTTGTTTCATTCATGGTTTTATGCATGATAAGTATGATTTACGGTATGCCCTACTTACTCATGGCTAGCCATAGCTCAATCTATGAAACTTCTCTTTGACTGATTAGATTGTCATTTTTTGAACCAAGGAGGTCTTGTTCTGATCTTGCCCTTTGCCTAAGACTATGCAATCTTGTTTTCAAAGTGCCCAATATCTTGAAGTACTGTGTTTAGGCATTCCGACATAGTGATTTGAGTTGTTTGTCTGTCTTAAATGTATTTCCCCAAAGTCTGATAGCCATTTCCCAATGTTAGAGAGTTATATATCTCTATGCATGCCTTGAATGTTTATTTCTATGCATTAAATAGCTTATAGTTACATTTCTCATGATTAATGGTTTTCCCTACCATGTTTATGTCAGCTATTAAACTAGTTATGCTTGAAATCCTTTGTTATTCGCAAACTTGATGTCCATCTTATTCCATTTTTCTCAAAGATCCATTTTACCTCAAATCAAATCGGCCCTTCAACAACCTTGTATCACCATCTGAAAGCTTTCTTGACCTTTTCAACCCCATAGCCCAGTTGATCTGACATCTTTTTACCTATCTTATATCTTTGATCAGTTTCATCCCTCACAACCTAAAAACCAAAAACCAAAAACTTACTTCATAACTAGCCTAAAAATCAGAACACAATAAGAAAACACACAGATATCCCTTACACAAATAGAGAGAGCCCTCTCTGAGTCTAGGAAGGCTAGGTCCTTGGGCTCCGAAGATTGGTTTGATGTTACACTGTCATTTGGCTTGCCAATCATCCAAATCACGGGACCCTAACATAATGGCGATCACGGTGGGACTTTGAGTCAAAACATCCTAGGTATCCCTTAGGAACTCTCAAAATCTCATTCAAACTTAGAAGAGTAGAATCTGGTTGTCTCACCATCCTAGAAAAATGATGAATCAGTTGTAGGACACTCTTACAAACCTTAGGACTACATAAAAACTCAGAAAAACCCCAAAAAACTCCCTTAGATTGGTTTTTGTCAGTACTGGTAGTGGACCATACACATATACCTCAAAACAACTAAAAATCCATCTGGCGACTCCACTAGCCTCTAGTAGGCCTTACTACTTTACTAAACTCTAGGCTACTATCCGATTGAGCCACCTCATCACCACCCTAACATAATGGCGATCACGGTAGGACTCTGAGTAACAAACAAACTTAGATTCCCTAAACGTTCCAGCAGCCTTAAGAGTACTATCTGATTGACTTATCCCACCGCTCACTAACATAATGGCGATCACGGTGGGACTCTGAGTACATGACAGTCTAGCAAACTCTTATAGACTCTTTAGCCCTTCAACATTAAACTCAGACCATCAGAATATAGAATCATTTAGAGTAAACTCTTTGTTTCACCATCTTAGCAAAGTGATGAATCAGGTTTAGAACACTCTTACAAACTAGGCTGCACATAAAAACTCATAAAACCCCAAAAAATTCCTTAGATTGGTTTTTGTTAGTATTGGTGGTGGACCATACACATATACCTCAAAACAACTAAAAATCCACTTGGCGACTCCACTAGCCTCCAGTAGGCCTTACTACTTTACTAAACTCTAGGCTACTATCTGATTGAGCCACCTCATCGCCACACTAACATAATGGTGATCACGGTAGGACTCTGAGTGATATACAAACTTAGATTCCCTAAACATTCCAGCAACCTTAAGAATACTATCTGATCGACTTATCCCACCTCTTAGTAACATAATGGCGATCACAGTGGGACTAACTGAGTACATAACAGTCTAGCAAACTCTTGTAGATTCATTAGTCTTTAAAATTTAAACAGGAAAGCAGTGCATAGAGTCATTTAGAGTAAACTCTTTTTGTTTTCACTACTCTAGAAAAGTGATGAAACATGTTTAGAATACTTTAATAAACAATAGGCTGCACATAAAACTCAAAAAACCCCAAAACATTCCCAGATTGGCTTTTCCCTAGTTACTGGTGGTGGACCATAACTACATCTTTACAAAAACAACCAAGTTCCACCTGGCAACTCCACTAGCCTCCAGTAGGCCTATTACTCCACTAGTCCTTATAAAATCTCCTGGGAATGCATTAAGCAATCCCAATCATGCTGATGGTGGACAGCACAGTTCAAATCCTCCACCTGTCGACTCCACAACCTTCATTAGACGAAAAGACTCCACTGGTAGAGAACTTTAGACTGATTGAAAAGACACAGTGACCCTATCTGATTAACAAAGATGGATCCAAGGACACAAAGGAGATATGCTCCGATGAGCAGAGAACATATCCCTGGATTCCCACACAAAATGCATAAAGATGTAAATTGGATAAAAAACCTATCTATCTTTCGAGATGAAAATGTTGATGACCCATTGTTACACCTCATCAATTTTCATATACATGTATGGAGGTTAAGGGTTGAATGGCATGAGGACTGCCTCATGAAAATGTTCATGGGTACATTAGAAGGAAAGGCAAGAGAATGGTATGAAGGCCTAGAACCTGGCATCTTGTTTTCTTTGAAGGATTTCCACAAAGTATTTTGCAAACACTATATAGGGAGTTTTCCATATCTATCATTGGCTGAAATTTGTTGTGATCAATCTGAAGACCTCATACAACACCTTGTAAGCATTGATGAAAACTTAGGAGATTGGCATCCTGAGGATTATTTAGAGGAGATCCATAATTTTCTTACCCAAACTAACCATCAAGATGACCAAGAAGAGTTGATCCCAGATGAAATCCATCAAAAAATAAGAGAGGATCCACAAGAGCTCTTTGAAAAGGTTGAAACAAATAACAATCCATCTACCCTTCCTTGTAAAATACAAGATGACATTCAGCCACAAGATCAACTTCCACAAAAAATGGAAAGCAATTGTTGCCCAATCCAAAGAAAATAGAAAATACCTCCTCCTCTAACTGAAGAGGAAATAGATCAGATGTTATCCACTACTGCCTTACCTACTAAAGAAATTGCCCATAAAGAAACAATAGAACAAATTGTTGTTGAGGTTGAAATACTTCCTCAAAAAGACATTCATCCTTGTGAGCATTCACAAAAGGAAGAGAGACGTCATAGTTCCACCCAGAAGAAGAGAAAGACACCACCCCTTTCAACAAAAGAAGAAACCAATGAAATCCTAAGCATAGAGCCAGCATCCAAACCTTTTTGTAAAGAATATATGTATATGTGTTCTACTGTTGATTTATCTACTAATGCATTTTCTCATACTCAAAGTACAGAATAGACTGATGCTGATACTAAAATTTCTTCTCAAGAAGACCTGGTGCTAAATAATAGTCCTACTCATCAGGATAATGGCTCACAAATAGGAATCATCTCACTAAATCAAGGTGTACCAAGATTGCTTGAAGGCATCATAACATTACTTTCTGAAGTTTCCAAATCAGATAATCATAAAGAGGGAGAAGGGATTCTTTCTCAAAAGAATCCCAAGGTTAGTCAAGTAAAGGAGGGAGTAATCCTAAATGAGGTCTACTGTTCAAATCCTCTAGGCCAGCTACCGTTCGAAGACCCCTTTGTTGTTTCCATAGAGACCTTTAAATAAGGGGTAGTGTGTTATACCATGAATAGTTTGCTGCAAATTATGAGGAAAAACTTAGGCACTACTGTCCGAAAACAAATGAAGTGGAAGTGGCCTTTTGATTTGTTCAGCATCATGAAAGAACTAAAACAAAGTCCCTCATGGAATCATCTGCTTGATTCGCTTTGTTGGAAAATATATTTCACTAAATGAATGTATATTGTGTATAGGTTAGATTAGGATAGATAGACAACAATGGAAAATAAGCTCAGCCTTGTGAGCATCTTTTCAGCTCTAGATTGTTTAAAAAAAAAAAAAAAAAAAAGAAGTGAAAAAGCAGAAAATACAAAAACAGTAAAAAGTATAAAAAAGGGCAGTTTCTAAAAGCAATGGTAAAGCCCCATGTTCAAAAAATAGTCATTCGGAAAGCACTCAAGTCTAAATGCCTCTACTAGTGCTCAAATGTCTTGTTTAGTTATCTAGCCTAATCATAACTGAACATGTTTTAAATTTATTTGCTGATAAGTTAGTGAGAGGAAAATATAGTCAACATTATTTAAGCTTGACTTATCAAATAGAGTAGATTAGGAAAATATACTGGTTCCACATGCTCAAAACAGAACCAAAGAGGAAAGAAGGGATGAAAAGAAAACTATGTATCCTAGCCCTGATTTTTCTAAATTTCATTTTCATGCAAAATAATATTTGTGTGCAGCTTGTCTTTCATGCCACAAGTACATGAAAAATTAGACTTTCTAATCCTGATTTGGTCATTTTTCAATTTTGTGTTTTATATTAGAGAATGAAATCCTGTCAAACAACTTAATATTGACAGTCGATCTAGCATAGGTAGAGAAACAAGGGAGTTCATTAGTTTAATCTGAACTCCTGGTGGATATAAGTGTAGAATTAGATAGTGTCGTTTTTAAAAAATATTATGCCAAAGGGTTGCTAGTACAAATGCACCCGAAAGAAGAAAAAATGTTAGAGAATATAGTTGGGTAGGTAGAAAGGTCCTTAATGCTAATCATGCTATCAATTTTTAGAAATGGCATCAAGAAAGAATGAAATTTGCGCCAATGGATAAGGCACTGGTCTTCATAAGCCAAATATTTGCAATTCTGGACACCTCCTGAAAAGGAGCTGCCCTCCCCAAATGGAGCCACTGCTAGTCATCAGTATTTTTCACCTGTTGTTGATGACTAGATTCCTAACTGAGTTTTCTAGAAACTGATCTCCATATGCCAATTTGTCATCTAGAAAATCCCCAAACAAATCTTTTCTTTCCTAGCCCTTCCTATCAGCCTATGATCAGAGAAATATTTAGTTTTCAAGTCATGTCTTGTTTCAGCAAAATATCCCTGTCTATAGCTGACTTGGTCTTGCTGTTCTACTATCATTTTCCCCTTAGTTCTCATGAAACTCACTGTCCAATATTTGAAAAAGTGTCTCCCTTCCTATCCTTGATCTTCCTGTCAAACACAATCAGAGTCAATGAAAGTTGCCCCTAAGTTAGGTAGTGGCGCTTTAGAGAGTCCCTTCCTCAACAAAAATATCTTGAGCCAGAATTCTTTTTTCAATACCAACCAGCCTGAATTAGTGCTTAATCTGCAAAAAAACAAACTGTGATATACCCCTAGGTCACGCCACTAAGAGGTCTTGTTGTCTCAATCCGGAAGAAATTCTACAAAGATCTAATATAGAAAGAGATGAGCATGTTCACAGTCTAAAATAATATGCTTAAGATTGGGAAAAATCTTCATAAGACACCAAAGGAGCTCCCAAAGTTCAAAGTCATATTTTTTGCACCTCTGCAGGGTGCAAAGTGAATGACAAACAATATCCGAACAAAAGCAAAGAGACAAGTCCAAATAAGTCTCTCATGTTGAAGGAATTTACCATCATTAAGTAGATGGAAAGCTGAAATGAAAAGAGAGCAGGAGTACATATTTCAAAAGTCAAAAGTTGTCCAAAAAGCAGAGATATATATTTCAAGGAAAGATGACACAGTTTTGGAAATAGATGAAATATCATGACTATGATGACCTCCTTCAAAAGAGAAAATGTTAGAAAACATCGTGTTCATAACCTCCTCCAAGCAAGAGCAGATGGTTGGGAAATATGCTAAATAACCTCCTCCATCAAAAGAGTAGATGGTTAGAAAGGCATGATGTGGCCTCCTTCATGAACAAGCAGAGGGACAACATGTTTTTAAAATGATTTCAGAGGTGTTGTAGGCCACCTCCTTCCAAGGGATAAAACAAAGGATGCATCAACATGTTTTAAAGTGTGCTTGAGTATTTTTTTTATTGGAAAAGACTGCACATTTGGAACAAATTCAAAAATATATGTCTCTTTTATGCACTGAAGAAATCATAAAGAAGAAGGCTGCTGCTAGGATCAACAAATCTTGCTGACAGATTTAGGCTCAACAAATGTTTCAATCTATTTTACATCACAAGATGGGAAAGTACTTTGGCCAACATTCTTAAGAGGTTATGAAAAGTGTTGCATGCAAGAATCTGCATATCAATAGGTTAATCTACTGTTTATACTTTTTCATACACCATTGCAAGTTGTGGGGATGTCACATCAAAACCTGATAAGTAAATTAGCACTCGAATGGACTCTGATGAAATCAAACTAGAATTGATTTTGGATTCTAGTTTTGAGGTTGCAGACCTCCTTCACAAAGAAATAAAGGACCAGCTCCTCAAAAAAGTTTACATAGCAAATTAACTCATTCATAAGGCCAAAGGTGTGATAAAACAGTGTTTCACTTTCAGTCAAAGAATGTTCCAATCGAATGAAAGACAGATTTTTTAGAAGATACGTGACAGTCATCAAACATAGGCCTCCTTCATAAATAAGTAGAGGGCCCACCATTGTTTAAGGATGAAGAGCATTTATTTCAGTATGACAGGGATTTCAAAAAGAATGCTCTAAAAAATGGTAAAATGAGTGAAGCTTCACTATTTTTAAACCTCATTTACAAAGAAACAAAGAGATATCTCTCCAAGGTTTTCACCATGAAAATCACCTCATACAAATGGTTAACAGGATGCTTAAAAAAAGTTTCATGTTCATATAAAAGTATCCTCATCAGCAGATAAAAAGAAAGGCCCCATGATAGGTTTAAAAGGGCTGCAACAATGTTTTGTAAGCTGAATTTTTTGAGTTAAAGAGGGTTGATTTTCCTTGTGTCTAAAGGCTGTGTTGACTGACATAAATAGTCCCTTGATTTTCACTAATTTTATCTTGAAAAATGAGGGGCTGAAGTAAATTATTATTGAGACTGATTTCCCACTTTTTATTGAAGTTTCTGGGCAGAATTTTCTACAACCATTGGATAAGTTTGATAGTCAGCTTTTCCTCTAGGTATTAGTGGGCCAGATCTGATATAAAGGTCAAAATATAATGAGGAACATGATATCTTTCTAAATATCTTTTCAGCTGCAATAGAATATCAAAGGCAACTAGTGATTGAGTGAAAGGCTGCAGGGTTGTCTTGATAATGGACTCCTCTATAAAACAACAATCCAAGTCTGAAAGTTTTAGCACTCCTTTCATTCCATACAAGACAGAGTTTTATGGCAGTATCCTATGGCTTCTTCATTTCATAAAAACAATGGAGTTTTCCTCATGGTGAAAAAGGCTACAATGGTGTCTTTATGATCAACTTCTTCAAAGCAGACTAGGGAAAATCAATTCGAGACAAAAAGGAGAAATGAAGGTTTCCAGGATTGGTAAACTGCAATGTACAAATTTAAAACAAAAATTTTTTCCAAGACTGAAAAGCTGCAAAATATGCTTGATATGCTTTGCAATGTTGAAATAAAAGTAAAAGATGCTCATTCAAATTGCATGAAGTTGTTACGCGGGATTGTTGACAATATTCAAAAAGCTGCAAACATGATCTTGTCCAAACAACACTAGCATAACAAGCATCAAGAAGAAACTCTGGCTCAAGCTCAAGTGGTTAAGAGTTGTTAGAACAGACACAAGAAGAAACTTTGCTTTTGAATAAGCATATTAATCTTCTAAGGCAGTGACTATAGCACTAGCTTACTTTTATAGACTTCATCCAAAACTCAATGACAACAATGCTTTCTGTGTTCTTGCAGCTGCATCCTTTCCTGATATTCAGTTATGCTTATTGTAAATAAAGGATCTTAGTACAATATGCACTGTTTTTATAATTTCTGAAAATTGGAGCTCCATTAGGAGGAGAATGGTTGATGGAAGCCTTGGTTTTTGTGAGCCATTCTAGCAGCCTTCCAGATCTCATACATTGGTCTTCTCAACATGGAAAAGGATTAAATAGTTTTTGGTCTCAGGTTGAAGGTTACAAGGGCCTCCAAATATCATTATGGAGATTACAGTCAGCCACAGAGAATAAAGCAACAAAATCTTGGTGGACACATAGCAAGATGGCATTAGGGTTCCAAAGGGTAACATTAGTGGTTTCAAAAAGTAATTATCTCCTTGATTCAGAAACACAGGTTTTGATAATAGTTTTAAAAAAGAAAAATCTTCCTACAGCGCAAACTATGAATCACCATATGATTTAAAAAAAAAAAAAACATTCCATTCAATATGACAAAGGTTGCAAAAGACAGAGGTTAAGGAGCACCCGGGCAGTTTGTTTCAAAATGTGTTTCTGACCAACCAAAGATGAAATTTACAAAAGTGAGAGAGGTTTTTTTTCCTCATAGGTTCAAGAAGAAAAATCTCCTTCAGTTTCTACAAAGGTATCATGGTTTGTGAGAAATTTAAAAAATACAGATGTCACGAGAGAATTTCTGCACCAGGATTCACCATTTTGACTAGTCTTGGGACAGTCAGATTTTGAACAAACAAATGGATACCAAATGAAAAACCTCAAGAATATTTTTTAATTATACTTCCATATCTTTCCAACGAGCCATCTCCGTTCCAATTCCGACAATAGGAAGGCATCCAAAAATAGCCTACAAAGAGCACTATGTTTTTCTGCACCAACATTCATCATTTTTGACCAGTGTTGGGAAAATCAAATTTTGAACAAAAAAATGGACACAAAATGAAACAAATCAAGCATATTTGGAAATTATACTTCCATATATTTGCAACGAGCTATTTCAGGCCCAATTCTGACACCGGGAAGGCATCCAAAAGTGGCCTACAAACAACACTATGCATTTCTACACCAGGATTCACTAGTTTTTACCAGTGTTGGGAAAATAAATTTTCGAATAAAAAAATGGACACCAAATGAAAAAATTTAAGATTTTCTGGAAATTAGACTTCCATAGCTTTCCAATGAGCCATCTCAGGCCCAGTTCTGACACCGGGAAGGCATCCAAAAGTGGCTGCAAAAGTGCGCGGCGCGTTTGAAAAATTGCGCAGCGCGCCTGGGAGAGAAAATACAAAGCCTTTCTATTGATGCGCAGCGCGCTTGTAGCAGCGCACGGAGTTCTTTCTTCTGAATGTGCTGCTCACTTAAAAACCTTCAAAAAAACTCTTTTTAGAGCTGCTCAACCAATCAAAAAGGGCCCTTAAGCATTTTTAAGGTATTCTTCTCACTCCATGACAATTTTTGAATTTAAGAGGTGATGTACTCGTACTGTGTTTCCAAGAGACAAATATTGTTAAAGAGGGTGGGGTTTTGGTCTAAAATTAAAGGGTCTTGTTGCTGTGAATACCAAGGGTTAGTGCAGTGGTAGGTGGATTGTTTGTATTAGTTTCAAAAAGCCTAAAAAAATGTCTTCAAGAACAGTGATAAACCATAGTACTAATTGCAAGACAGAAAGCACAGTATTAGTGGTTTTTCAAATTAATGAAAGTGTCCTAATAGTGATAAGACAAAACTCACCTCTATCAGCAAAGTCTAAAGTGAAAACAGTGTTATAAGGTGGAAGCATTATTTGTAAGGAAAACACAGTGTTTGTAAGGTGACAAGAGTGATCCTATTTTGAAAACAGTGGTCTTACTCCGAATGCCTGTCACTTCAAAAGCGTCTTCTTTTGAATAGTGAAACAGTGAAACTAGTGCTGCCTCCATTATCTAATAAAACAGAGTGTGGTGAGAGATTATGCAAAGTCATTTGAGGGTGTTTTTTTTTTTTTCTAAATACAAGGTTGTTTTGGTTTCTGTCATAACACAAGGAGATCTATGTTTTACAAAAAGCCACTATGTGATTTTTATTTAATAACTATTTGTTGATTGGCATAAAAGGAGATAAAATAGTGATTTGTAAGGAGCAGAAAGTTGGTGTTAAAGAACCATTTCACACAGCATTTGAAGCAGTTTGCCTTGGTCAAACAGTGACTAACAAAGAGGACAGAGGTGTGTGCCTGAGAAAAAATTCCAAAGCCCATTTGAGACAGCTTGGTGTTGTAGAGAACATTCAAAACAAGATGCCTCCCAGGAAAGATAGTAGGAGTGGCCTGCACAAGATATTTGAGCCTATTTCCACTAAAAAGGAGCACAGTGAGGCATAGCAGCAAGGTGAAGAAGAACACATTGATGATATGCAACACAATGATGAAGAGCAGTGCCATGAAGAAACTCAAAACAGTGATAGATGATGAGGGCTTTGCAAGTTTTAAGGAAGGAATTTTTCTTTGAATAGTGAAGGATAATGTAGTATCAGGGAGGAGGTTTTAGGAGCTAATTTGAAAATATTTCCTATGCTATAAATGACTTAGAACACACCTAGTCTCTAAGAGAAAAGAAGACTTAAGTTGAGGTCTTTAAATCAGTTTGCAAGGGTGTTAAAACATTGATTTCAAAGTTGCTTTGATCATATGAAACCACAGAGAGAGACATTTGTTGGAGATAGGGGTTTTTGTCAAAATTATAGAGATCTTCTTGTTGTGAGTGTTGAAAGAAAATTCTTGGCTGAAGCAAGGATAAAAAAAATGATCGAAGGAAAGAGGTTTTTGGTGCCAAAACACAAGGATACTTCCCTTCAAAAACCACAAACATGTCTTGTTAAGGACCTCTTGGCTCAAACACAATACTCAAGAGATGACTTTAGTGATGATGAGGAACAAGGCAAAGAGTCTAAACATAGCAGTGATAATGAAAAGGAAAGTGATGGGCAGTGACGCAGTGATGAAAGGGAACATTCTGGCAGCCAGCACAACAATAAGCATAAGGGTGATGAAGCACAAAACAGTAAAGGGAAAGAGCATGACAGTCATAAAGAAGGCAGTGACAAAGAAAAACAAGGCAGCCCTCAAGCAAGAAATGATGAAGGCAAGCAAATGCAAAACATGGATCATGAAGGGCATTCTCTAAAGCATGTGCTAGCTGCCTCTCCTAAGCAAGGGGCCATGACTTCTTCACCAAAGCTAGAATGCCAAACAACAAAGAAGAAAACCAAGAAAAGCTCAAAACTGCCCAAAGAGGGCGCCCGGTGAGAAAAAAGGAGAAAGACACCTTTAGGCTTGGAATTTTGGCCCGAGCTTCTAGACATGTTTCTAAAAGGCCTTGAGGGAATTGCTCACCAAAATTGAGCAAATTTTGACATGTTCTTTTTTTTCGACATTTTTGGGCCTAATTGCATAAAATAATGGGCGCCGCCATTTTGGTTTGGAGCATCCTCAACTCTTGAGAGTGGTACCATTGGATGCAATAAATTCAAGGGAATCTACTCAGAAATTTTCAGAGCATTTGAAGATCATTTTCTCCCCCAAAATGGCGAAAAACACTCGTTTTTTCTACACTCTGCCCCGTTTATCAGCAAGGCTTATTTTTTTGGGTTTTTACACACAGACCTATTTTTGGAGGATCTTCAGTGGTCAGTTGGGAGCAAACTAAAAATTTTCAGAATGTAGACACTTAGATATTTCCAATGAGCTATCATGAGCCTCATTTTGACATCGGGAAGGCTTCCAAAAGTTGCCTGCAAGTCAGGGGACCTTTTGCTGATGTATTTTTTGAGTATTTTTGTAAAAATTGAACCTTTCAAAACTGCTTCCTCATGTGTGTTTAGTTATTTTTGTACATGAGAAGTTATGAAAAGTCAATTTATTTCCCTCTTTTAGCATTTTTTAGATATTTTATGAGATATTTTGTGCCTTGGGCTTTGCAAAGCCTCAAGGACAAAATAAGATATTTTGGGTAGGCCAATGAGATTGCAAGTTGAACTAAGAGGTTTTCCTCACTTTCGCCTATATATTCCAAAGGTTTTCATTGTAAACAAGGCTGAACTTGATGAATAGAAGCAATATATGGTCATATAAGCTTTTGAAGAAATACTTGTCTCATGCTTTTAGATAGTCTCTTGGATGTTCTTGGATGATGAAAGAGGATTCCATGACTTGGTAGAATGGTATAGTGTCTCTCTCTCTGTTTTGTTTCCTAGTTTTCCTTCATAAATCCATGTTCTTTCTTTCTATAGGATAGTAGAGAACAAATTTGAGACATGCCCTTGGAGGCACCTCAAATTTCCCGTTTATTCATAGCTTCCATGTTTTCTTCATTCTTAGCCACATTAAAGAATTCTTGATTGCTCTTTAATAACTTAAGAATATTGTTGCTTGTTTCATTCATGGTTTTATGCATGCTAAGTATGATTTATGGTATGCCCTACTTACTCATGGCTAGCCATAGCTCCATCTATGAAACTTCTCTTTGACTGATTAGATTGTCATTTGTTGAACCAAGGAGGTCTTGTTCTGATCTTGCCCTTTGCCTAAGACTATGCAATCTTGTTTTCAAAGTGCCCAATATCTTGAATTACTGTGTTTAGGCGTTCCGACATAGTGATTTGAGTTGTTTGTCTGTCTTAAATGTATTTCCCCAAAGTCTGATAGCCATTTCCCAATGTTAGAGAGTTATATATCTCTATGCATGGCTTGAATGTTTATTTCTATGCATTGAATAGCTTATAGTTACATTTCTCATGATTAATGGTTTTCCCTAGCATGTTTATGTTAGCTATTAAACTAGTTATGCTTGAAATCCTTTGTTATTCACAAACTTGACGTCCATCTTATTCCATTTTTCCCAAAGATCCATTTTACCTCGAATCAAATCGGCCCTTCAACAACCTTGTATCACCATCTGAAAGATTTCTTGACCTTTTCGACCCCATAGCCCAGTTGATCTGACATCTTTTTACCTATCTTATATCTTTGATCAGTTTCATCCCTCACAACCTAAAAACCAAAAACCAAGAACTTACTTCATAACTAGCCTAAAAATCAGAACACAATAAGAAAATACATAGATATCCCTTACACAAATAGAGAGAGCCCTCTCTGAGTCCAGGAAGGCTAGGTCCTTGGACTCCAAAGATTGGTTTGATGTTACACTGTCATTTGGCTTGCCAATCAGCCAAATCACGGGACCCTAAC